>PVHY01006230.1:0-42495 GCA_004024945.1 Uropsilus gracilis
AGAGATTTTCAGCTTTGCCAGGGAAGCATCACATTCTCTTCTCCCAGCCTGGCTCTTGTCTCTCTGGGCCTGGTTCACATGTCCCAGTGGGTCAGTAGAGTTACCCTCCCAGGGGAATTTCTCTCCACATTGAACAGCTGGCCTCTCTGTGCCCTTCACATCTATGTGACAGCACAGACAGCAAGCACATGACTTTCTGGACACCTGATGACTCATAGGCATCCCTTGGAAACAGACTCACAATGTATCTCTTGCCCAGCACCAGAAGAAGATTCTAGCAAGCTTGCTGGAGAAAACCAGAGGCTGAGAAACAGTCCCCACACTTACAGCATCTGCTGATTGTTTGTAGCCACAGTCCTTCCAGGTTTTGCCACTTTGAACAGGACAGTCACCCTCCTTGATTAGAAACTTGAAGGAATAAATCGGGTTCAGTTCATCCTGAGAAAAGGCAACCAAAGACACATAAGGCTCATGCTATTAACCCAAGAGCAAGTTAATTGAGTGGGTACTGGGGTGGTTATAAATATCTGATCTTGATTTTGATTTAGTTTGATTTAGTTTAGTCAAACATGTATTGAAATTACCAAAATTTATAAATATTTACAAATACATGGATGAATGTTCATGATGTATTCAAAACATGTAATACATGTATGTATACATATACAAATTAGTTAATTTATTCATTCAATAAATGGAGCAGTTATTTGGCAGGTACTGGGAATATAGTATTAAAAAATTAGTCTATGAATATACATTAAATATGTTTCATATATGTATATATATATTAGATTTTAGAGTAGTATCCACAGTATTAGCTTATTTTTTCATAAATCAATTTAGATACAGGTACATGATTTTTAAAAATTTGAAAAGTTATGCTGCAAAGTTGTTAAAGTGTCTGCCAATGATAGCTGTCTTTCATTTTCATCATTCAACAAACGCTCCTGAATTGTCAAAGTGTTCCTTAAACAAAAATGTAGTAGAATTATAATCAGTTAACAGACAAAGGGCTTTTTTTTTTCCTTTTTGAGGAAAATGGTGACTCTTAATTTTGGACAATAGGATGAACTATAGGTGAGTCTAGTATATTTATTTAATTTGTTGTCTTCTATTTTCTCTGTGATGTCATAAAAATCATCAATAAAACTTTTAAAGCTTAGAGGTGAGTTAGAATTTTTTTCAGATGCAAAATCCTGGCATATGGGACATGAGAAGTGATACAGTCCAGCCCCCATTTTGCATGTGGGAGACAAGAGGTCAGCAGAGGGGACTGACTGAAGAGGCAGCCTGGCCCCCTTGGAAAAGCCTAAGCCATGCACACCCAAGCCTCCTACTTCCTGGGCACCATTCTCTCAGACCTGCTCCGTCACAGCTTTGGCATCTGGAGATGATGGAGTCAGATGAGGTTGTCTCTGAGGTCCATGGCGCTCTCAGATTTTAATAAACACTAAGTAGTGGCAGGAGGGGGTGTGGCTACATGGAAAAGTGGAGCTAAAAAGCAGCTCTACAGACAGTTTTGAATGAATGTTGACATCCACCACAATGGCAGCCAATGAGACACCACCCACACACTGTCACCTGATGGACCCAGAAACACAACTCCTCACCTATGGTCTAGATTATGAAACAACATGACTCCATTTCATTTCTAGAAATAGATGTCCTCCTGGACTTTTTTTTTCATAATCCTCATGTCAAATGACTGATTTTTCCCCTTAAACAATTGCTTGTCTATCACAGGAACTCAGTATTTTACAGTGAAATTCATTTAAACAAGCTATTGAAAGATTTGTGCTTTAGAAATCAAATATCTTGTCAGATTTTGTTACCAATTGCATGCAATAGTCAGTGGTAAAAAAAAAAAAAAACCATGCCGTATATAGCTGTTGCCTTTGAGACATTCAGAATAATGACCTCAGAGTAGATACTTTGTCTACTTTGACTCACCCTCCCCTTGAGCTTTATCAAGGTATAACTGAGAAAAAAATGTATATTTAATGGATACAACATGATAATTTGATATAGGTATATACCTTGAGAAAATATTTCTTGATACAAGCTAATTAATACATCCATCACTTTTCCATGTGAGGTGAGGACATTAAAGATCATTTTCTTAAACCAAATTGAAATATAAAATACAGTGTTACTACCTATTGTCATCACACTCCAGATCCTCAGAACTTACTCATCTGATAACTGAAAGATTTTACTCTTTATCAAATTTCCCCACTTCCCTTACCCACCAGGTCCTACAAACACCATTCTGCACCCTGCTTCTGTGAATTTGACTTTTTTGCATTGAAGCATAAGTGAGATCATGTAGTGTTTGTAGGAGCTCCCCTTAAACATCTCTCTCCACTTAAGATCTGGAGGTCTTTTAAAGTTCAACCAAGACTGTCACCCTGTAAGTCCTCTTGTTGCAGCCAGACTGCAGTTCCTGTATTCTCCCATCAACACAGTCCCTTTCAAATGGCTGCATCTACCCTTGTTCCATTTCACACCAGAATTCTGTTTCTTTTCTTACCGAGGAAGGCAGCCTTAGTAGCCCATGAACTACCCTGCCATACGCTGCCCTCCACTCCCAGTAGTAGAGAGTTGTAGTCCCTTCTAAGACCTGGTTATCATCATACCTAGTTGGTATGTGTGGTATGTGTGTGTGGAGGAGTGTGGTGGTGCCTGGCTCCCAAAGAAAGACAAATTCCAAATGCTGTCCAGCTTTCAGAGGATACTCACCGTCTTGGTGACATTATCTATACGGTACAATACAAACAGGTTGGCAGTATGGTTTCCATTGTTATACATCTTCAGAGCAGCATCCACAGCCTTAAGTACATCCTCATCATCACAGTCAGCTTTCTGTGAAAATACCTCCAGGCTTAAACCTGATAGCAGCCTGGAGCAGAGGAAAAAGAGGAAAGGGATGGCAACCAATTTCATGATTCAAAATTCCCTTCTGGCATGGAGAGAGTTCCACCAACAATTGGGAATCAGCCTACAGGATAATCTCAACTATCTCAGTCTCTTATTTCCTGTGCTTCAGCACTCTGTGGTCCTGATTGGATCCCTACTATCAAACAATATTTACCCTATTCCAAAGGGACAAGGTCAAGGTCTCTGCTGGGTTATCTAAGCATTCTAACACTGGGGTTGTTCACCTGCTTGTTTGTATATTGGAAACCATGGGAGCATTGCCCACATTTCCGGTAACTGCATAAATTTATATAGCAAATAAGAACAGAATCTAATATAGGAGGAGGAAAAACCCCAACCACCTCTGTTATTATCATGTAACTTTCCAAAGTCATTAACAATGCTACCATATGTGACGGCATGCAACAGTAAGCACAATGCCAGACAACTTTAAGAATCCTACCAGTACTTTTACAATAGCACAGATATGGACACAATATAAGTGCCCATAAGCAGGTGGCAGGTCAAGAAGGTGTGGCATATATACAAGTAATGCTGGTCACTGATAAAAAAAAATTAAACTCATACCTTTTTGGGCAACATGGGTGGAGCTGGAAGAGATTATGTTAAGTGAAATAAGTCAGAAGGAGAAAGAGAAGTAAGGATGGATCACAGGTGGTATATACAGACACAAAACAAAGATCGGAAAAGGCCAGACTTAAACACTAACCCTTGAAAGTTGACACCTGAGTGAGGAATCTAGGGGAGGGAGAAGGCAAAAGAAGAAGATGGAATTAGGGTACCATGACTATGGTAAGAGGCTATGGGTGCTATGCAGGTGGGTGTACTATACTAATAACGCCTGAAGAGGGCAATCCTAGAGATCCCCAACATTACCTCAATTTTTGAAAAAAAGCTGCTAGTAGGCTGTCTACCTGCAGAGAAGCTGGTTGCTACCAATCATATCGCATGCCTGGGAGTCTGAGAATAGGACAGAGTAGGTACCGGGCATTTCGCACCAGGACAGTGATACAACTGAAATAACATTAGTATCCTGTATGTTCTCTGTCCAGACCAGAATAGCTCTGCTCATTTGCAATAGTCTTCGCAGAAAATGCTCCCCAGCGTGGAGGAGATAGGGGTAAAACAGAGATGATGAATGAATTTCTCCATCTCTGATCCTTGCTTCTGCTTTCTGGTTTAGTGGATAAATGTCTTTCATGCACTAAACCAACAAACTTTATAATAAAAAGATACCATTAGGGAGAGGGGCTTCCCAGCTGGCAAAACAATGGCTGGCCCTCAGAAGATGTGTGTCTTCAAGTCTGATTTTCTCCCCCAGTTCCCAAGGAAGGATGTTTAACTTACTTTGTTGTTATATATGGACGCACTACTTTGGTAATTCAGGCTCTTTGAAAGTCCCTGGGGAAAAACTGTCAATGTGGGTTGAACAGAGGCTTATAGTGGAATGGTAGAATAAGAATGTAAAATAAGTACTACTTTTTTTTTCCAATCAAAGTCTTAGACTTAATTGCTAAGTGATCCTGAACAAGTCAAGGTCATGTAGCCTCCATGAGTCTCACTTTCTTAATCTGTAAATTGGGAACAATTATAATATCTGGATAAGGGTTTTAGTGAGACAATATATTTGAGCAGCTCAGTAATTAGTAACTATACATGACATCAAATATTTGAGTGTACAGATGAGAATCCCTGATGGAAACAAACAGTTTGAGGTGCATAGTGATACGAGAAGGCAAATTCTAGTGTTTTGGGGAGATGGTTGCAAGAAAATAAAAAGTTAAGGGTGAAAGAGACTTGAGTCATTTTCAAAATGGGAAGGAGGGGGCCCACAATAATAAAGATAAAGTTGGGAAAGGGAAAGGGATATGGGTTGCCACCACCACCATTTTAAAAGATAAAGATGAAAGATCTTGTAGTCGGTAAATTGGGGTTTAATTAGATGCCAGAGTAGAATGAGACCTAACATCACATTTTTTCTTGGTTCTTACATTACCTGAAACACTTCACATCCTATTTCTGAGTCTTTACTGGACACGCCCAGCAAAGTCAGCCTTGCAATCTTTTCCACGCCCTCCTGGACTATCCCCCCTTGCTGTCTCTTTATTCTCCCATTCCAGTTTCTCCATTCTTGCAGGCTCCTCCTTCTGACAAAAAACCCCTCCAATTCTCTTTCATCCTTTTTTCTGTTTCTCTACCCCGTTGAAATCTGTCTTCTTTTACCATCACTTTGGACCTGAAATGACTTGAGTAAGTCATGTAGAAAGAATTGGAAGTCTCATTTCCCTGCTTGAACCCTGAATGTGGAGAAGAATAAGATAGAATCTTCTGACATTGAAAATGAATAAAGAAAAGTTATCAGAGATTCAAGAGCCTCTAGCCTGGGAAGCAGATGTGAGAATAGATGGATTGAGATCCCTAGGCAGAAGGCTGGTTATGCAGCCTGGAAGCTAGCAGGATCCCAGGAGACAACAGCCACATGGCAGTCAGGCCCATCACAGGCTGGCAGACACTTCTGTGCCCCAGCTTGATAAAGATGAATGAGACCCAAAGAATGTTAAGAACAGGGCAGTAAACCTCCCTGAGCAGTGAGTGGGATGCTGGTGGGTCAATGATCATGAGGCAGACCTCCTCCTGTGCTCACCCTCAAATACCTTAGCATATTATGAGACTCTAGAAATGTGACACAGCTTTTTGTAGGGAGTAGCATGATGAAGCTAGTTCAAGAAGAGCAGATTATATTTTTCATTAGTTCAGCAGCTTGGTGCTTTCATCAGCAGCACATATGCTAAAATAGTCCAGTAGCTTGAAATGAAAATAGAAATTAATTTTCTTGTGAAGTAAAGGAAATTAATTTTCCTGAAAATAAAGTGATATTTCTAGTGCATCTGAATATATGATCATGATTCATGCCTATAAACATCTTTAAAATCTATAACCTGAACTTTGATGGCCTTTAGTTGAATTTAGATCTCATTTATCCAACAAGAAATTTGAGCACTAGAAATAACAAGTAGGAGAAACTTTAGGTCACAATTGTAAGAACATTCCCTTAAGTGATAGTCCATACTATCTTGCTATGTTGAGGTGCAGCTTAAGCACTAGTAGAGGAAAAATGCTAGAATTAAAGTATTCAAGGAAAGGAACTGATCTGAGATTTGCCTCAAGGGATATTGATTGTGACAGAATTAACTTCTGTTTGTAGCACTAAGATCTTCCTTCTCTTCCCCAATATTTTCTCCTGTTTGAATAGAAAAGGAAGGTTAAAATAACTTGCAATTTTGCATTTATTACTGAGCACATCTTATTGTTAGTATAACTCAGATCATCATTCATTTTTTTCCATCAAGGATGTAAGATTTTGTTTTGGAGCTGTAGATGAAAAAAACATGGAGATTTGGGGGAACTTATTCTTGAACTCCTTGACATGAATCAGAGGCTGACTGAGGGAAAGGCTGAATCTCTGACTTTCAGGGGTAATGGTTTAGCATTGGAAGATGGGGCAATCAGCTTCAGGTAAAGGAGGAACTTTACCTTTCTTTATTCGAGGGAGTTGGCAAACATATCCAATTTGTCTTCTTTTGAAGAAAAAGTGTCCTTTATCTGAACCTCTCTCTTCTGATTCCCTGGGTGGTGGTCCATGGCCTTGATGGTGGTGACCTTGGCTATGGGGTGCCATGAGCATAGAAATAGGGTCCATGAGCATAGAAATTATGGCTGTGTGGATGGTGGTGAGGCTAGTGTCCATGGGGATGGTGTCCATGGGATGATGTTAATGGGGGCGGTGTCCATAGGGATGGTGCTCGGGGGGGATGGTGCTCAGAGAGATGGTGTCCATGGTGATAGTGCCAGGGGGATAGTGTCCATGGGGATGGTGTTCACTGAAACTATGATTATAAAAGTGATTATGGGTTCCATTAATACCAAAATGGAAGTGATGATATCTTGACTTTGAAGGATGGTCTCTTTCCTGAAACATTTGTCTGTATGAATATTTTTTGTCTTCTGCAGGAGGTAGGCATTCAGGTTTATGTGATTTGTGGAAATGATCTCTGGATCCACTGGGCTTAAGTGGAGATTTTCTACAAGGAGGATGCTTGTGACCACCAGAGAAGAGGAGACCACCCAAAAGGCGTTAGGTACCACATTTCTAAGTTCCTGTGAAAGGACACAAGTGACTATTGACTTATATCACTAAAGGAGAAAGTAGATGTTCATCTTCCTTTAGACCAATTGTTCACACTTTTGGGTTTAAATGACTTTTTAAAGTGAGATGCCAGAATAGGTTCTTAATTTTTATCTAGCAAATGTTGTATTATGGAAAAACTCAGGAATATGACTAGAAACACTTCCCAGTATATCTAGGTCCAAAATATTCTTTTTTTGTAACTGTGTTATATTCAACCCATTGCTGTGTATGCTGTAATATATTTAGCTGTATGTTTTTAAAATGCTTGACAAGCATCAGCTTTCCAAGATCACTCTTTGTGAGAGGCACGTGGATCCTTGAACTTGGACACAGGAGATTGCCTTTGTTCCAGCCACTCTATGGAGTGTGGTGCAGTAGTTTCTTTGGGTCTTGGTTTTGCAACATGGTATGCACATGAGTTTAGGACCCACTGGTTTTTAATGACTCATTTAACCCTAATATTCTTTCTGTCTTTCACTCCTTCCTGCTCTGAATTTTCCTCTCCCCAACAGATAACGTTCTCCCTTCCCCCTTCAAAAGATAAGAGAAGTCAAGAGAGCGGGTCTTGGGTATTTACTGCCTATCCAAAGACTATAATAGGGGCTTTAAGTTACTGTGCAGGTGGCTGTGAGGGCAGGGAGAGGGCTCTGCTTCTGTGTGCATGCCACCTTCAAGCCTAGGTCTTGGACACTAACTGGAGGCTGATGGAGACTCACTGCTTGTGTCCCTCTCTCCACATGGTCAGTCTGAAATGGGCAAAACCTCCATCTTTCCTTTGTACTTCTCCAGGGCTTTGTCAACTTGTTGTCTCTAGAGAGTGGGATCTTCAAAGAAATCCAAAAGGATAGGGCTGTCTCTGGTATTGGCCAATGCTGAAAAGAGCAGAGAAAGAAGACAGCACCTTCGTAGTTACTGGATTGAAAGTAGTAATGATGGTGCTGATATTTAGCATTTAGGAGAATGGTGGTAAGATCAGCAATAGCTTCTGTTTTACACAAGGAAAAATGAAAGGCTGGCGAAGCTAAGGAATTTGTTCAAGATCCAGTCAGTCAATCAACAGTGGAGCTGAACTTGAACCTAGGCCCTGGGTCTCCGACAAGACCCATGTTTACTATACTCCCCCCACCATCCCCACATCCACATTTTTAATTAACTCTTCCCATCTCTACTAAGGAAGAAAAGGCATCATTAACTAAAGTTTTGCCCAGAGAAGGAAAATACAGCTCACCATTTTTTAGGGTGATGTCCTGAAGCAGTTGGTTTGTGTATTGGATCATCTTGAGATTTGTTATTTTGGACAAAATTTTGTGATCATTTATTTTGTATAAGTAAAGAAAAGAGCATGAATTTTAGAGTCAACATGGGACAGAGTCACGCTTTCATTACATTTTGCCCATTTCTGCCATCCTCCAAATGTATTCCCAAGAGATGAATATTAACAATTTCTGATTATGTCTAGTTTAAATCACCTTAAGGCAACACCAATATTTTCTCCAGACAGTAAGCATTGTTAAATAAGATTGCTTTCAAAGATCACATGATAATCTTTGTTACACATTTGATGTTATTGTGAGTAATAAATTTACACTCACCCCCCCACACCTTTTTGGTCCATGTTTGTAAGTTCTAATTATTTTTTTAAATGCTACAGCAAACATTCTTTTCAATTTCTGAATTCATTGGGAATCATTGAATTAGTTGACAATTTTATTAAAAAAATTTTTTACTAGAAATTCCATTTTAAAAAGAGAATTCTGTTTTTTTTATCTGGTACGTGATGTAATCATTTCTGTAGTTTGGAAATATGGACTTTACTTTCAGAGCAACTTTAGGGTAAAGCACAGTTGACAGACAGTACATAGAGTTCCAACACTCCCTGCTTGCACTCCACCCTCATGCCCTCCAGCATGGTAAATATTCACATCAGGCAGACAATGTGTTTCATCACCAGTGAGGCCACACTGACACATCACTTTCACTATGGTTCATAGTTTATACTAGTGTCCACCCCTTGGTGTGGCATGTTCTGTGGTTTGGAAAATGTATAGCGACATGGACCCATCATCATGGTATCCTGTAGAATAGTTTTACTGCCATAAAAGTACTCTGGACCCTGCTACGCCTTTCCCCTCCTCTCAGTTCCCTGCCAACCACTGGACTGTTTCTATTTCCAAAGCTTTGTCTTTTCTAGGTCATATAGTTGGGACATTCAGTATATCATTTTTATATATACTTCTCTCATTTAGCAATGTGCATGTGTGGCTCCTCCATCTTTGTTCATGTCTTCCAAGTAACATCCCATAGATGACAAGCACTGCATTTCATCCATCCACCGACTGAAGAAACTGGGTTGATACAAAGTTCCAGAAATTATGAATGAAGCTTCCATGAAAGTCTGTGGCAGTTTTTGTGTGGACATACGATTTCAACTCATTTGATAAACACCAAGAATTATGATCATTGGATCAGGTGATAGTGTGTTTCATTTTGTGGACACTGCCCAGCTGTCGCCCAGAGTGAATGTCACTGTGCATGCCCACCAAAAGGACTACAGTGCCATTCTAGTGTGACCTACCTCAGCTGCTGTGGATTTTGGTCCTTCTCGTGGCACATATGCCATGTCAGTTTTGCTTAGAGTTTCCTTAAGACATGTGAGGTGGAGTAACTTTAATATGCTTATTTGCCATTCGCATCTCTTGTTTGATAAGGTTCAAGCTATGTTTTACCTATTTTTAATGGAGTTGTTTGTTATCTAATTCTTGATTTTTTGATAGTTCTTTATTTTCTATGCAGTCATTTATCACACATGCCTTTTGTTTTCCTAGACTTCTCAGTCTCTCAAAGGAATCTTTTCTTCAATCTTTACTACAAAGAAATGAAACTTTGAGAATATTTCATTTATAAGCAGCAGCAGTATGTGTTCTAGGGATGCATTTTCATAGAATGCATAGTAGCCTAGGTACATGTTTAAAAATTTTAGGAACCACTACTGCATGGGAAGAGTCTAGATTCCCCATATTTGCTTTCAAAGGCTTATCGTGTCTGACCCATGCCGTCTCTGTCCTCTCTCTAGTACACACAGTGCTCTCATCAGTTTCATCTACATGTCATCTGAGCAGTTTGGCATGGTTAGTCCCTGGGCCACCTCATGTTTCTGCCTGCCTGCACTTCCTCTTCTGCCTTTGCCAATACCATTTGTCCAAGCACTATTCCCAGACCTACCTCAAATTCCTTCTTCTTCAAAATCTCTCCTATCTTCCCACTGAAAACCTCACCCTTTTCTGGACTATTTTGGGGCACAGAATGCTCTTACTTGTATATTGTGGTTATTTGTGGCATGTTTCAGATCTCCTTTCTCATTTCTGTTGGACTCATCCTCTTATTCTTTACCCTCCACAGGACACAATAGGTGTATGCTCTCTTCTCTGTACTGCATTTGGGCTATTTTTCCATGGACCCTGAGATTACTCTTCACCTCTGCCATTTGGTTGCTTGTCCCTATCCTTGTTACTGTTACTTGGATAACCCCAGAGAGACTGCGTTTCACTGATAGCTTTGAGTCTTTCTCTGCTTTCCCAAACAGACCAAAGGTGCTGCTGATCACCCACCCACCAGACACCACCAGGTGTCTGTATGTCTTCCCATCTTTCGTCCTTGATTGCACCTCTGTTCTGCACCATCAAGGAACAATTGTCTCCTTATAGATGGTAAAACTGGCTTCACCCTTGCTCTGCCCTAAGCCACTTTTTCATCCACCTCTGTGGGGGTCAGTTTCAACTTGATTTTCACCCGCAGAGCAAGACCTTCTCTGCATGTATTTGTCTAATCCACTGCAATCTCCTTGTTCATCCTCTTGTATGTGAACCACAACCCCACTGTCCATCATTTCACTGGTACTCTATAAGTATCTTCTTTCTGTGAACAGTGACCATTTCACTTAACCATTTGCCTTTCCAACATTCAATTCCATAACTTTCCAATCTCATCTACAGTCTCCATATTAACTCACAACAGGAAACTCCCAGTTTCCAAATTCAATAAATGTACCCAGGTAAAAAATTCCCTCCAGTATCTTCAAAGTCACCCAGTCTAATGCCCTCTCTTGTTCAGAGTAGCTCTTCATTCTCCTGCTTCAACCATGCAAGTATTTCTTGTCCTGCATATCTCCCTAGAACTCTTACCTTCCTTATTAATTTTTACCTTCCCAGCCTCCCCCTTTCCAATGACCACAAACACTGGTAGCTAGTCCTCACCATAAAGAGTCACTTCCCCTCTTAACTTGCTTCCCTCTCAAGTCATTTCCCCATCTCTTGCTTTCCCCTTATCATCAAACATCCTTTAAAAATATTCACTGAATTTTTTTGGCAGTGCATCAATATTTATTTGTTTTTATAAATAACTTTATTTATTTGTATATATATTTCACATCTTTGTATTCACCGGGGTTTCCCCACCACCTCCCCTCCCTGACTGCTCCCACCCACTTAAATTATTTTTAAATGCTAAAAGCTCATTAAAGAAAATTTGGGTAAGTTAGTTGGAACAAAGATAGCCTCTTCAATAAATTGTGCTGGGAAAATTGGACTAAGACAAGCAAAAAAATGGACCAAGACAACTCCCTCACACCATGTACAAAAATCAACTCAAAATGGATAAAAGACTTAGAGGTCAGACCTGAAACCATAATTTACATAGAGGAAAACTTGGGTAAAACCCTCCAGGAATTACAATTCAAAAATCCCTTTCTGGAAACATCTACAGATGGCAAAAAAATGAAGGAAAACATAAACAGATGAGACTACATCAAACTAAAAAGCTTCTGTACAGCAAAAGAAACAACAGAAAAAAACTAAAAGAAGCCCAACTGAATGGGAAAAAAAATTTGCCTTCCACAATAGCGATAAGAGTTTAATAACGAAGATCCACAAAGAACTCACACAACTAAACAAAAGCAAAATAAAAAGCTCAATAAAAAATGGGGAGGGGAGAAGAACTAAAAAGACACTTCTCCAAAGAGGAAATACAAATGGCCAACAGACACATGAAAAATTGTTCACTATCACTAGCAATAAGGGAAATGCAAATCAAAACCACAATGAGACACCACCTTATACCAGTAAGAATGGCCCACATCCAAAGAACAGACAACAACAAGTGCTGGCGAGAATGTGGAGAAAAAGGAACACTCTTACACTGCTGGTGGGAATGTAAACTGGTCCAACCTCTATGGAAAGCTGTGTGGAGGACCCTCAAATTAATGAAAATGGAACTACCGTTTGACCCAGCAATTGCTCTCTTGGGGATCTACCCAAAAGAGACTTCAATGTGGGTACAAAGGGACACCTGTGCTCGGATGTTTACCGCAGCACTATTTATAAGTGCAAGGACATGGAAGCAACCTAATTATGCCCTAAAACAGATGACTGGATGGAAAAGATGTGGTATATATACACGATGGAATATTACTCATCAATTAAGAATGACAAATTTGACGACTTTATGACAACATGGATGTACTTAGAAGGAATCATACAGGCAGAAGCAAGTCAAAAAAAGAAAGACAGAAGTCAAATGGTTTCACTAATATATGGGACAAAATGAAAAAAAGTAAACAAAAGTGATGAGGAAAAGACAAAACAAACTAAGCACCAAACTGAAGCACACAATTATGAGCAGGAGGGGAAGGGGGGGATGGGAGGGGAGGGGGAGTAAATCCCTGGGATTGCAAAGATGTGAAATTTATATATAAATAAATTTTTAAAAAGCGGGAAAAAAAACCAATGTACAGATCCCATACTGATAGATTTTACCCAAGATTGTTTTCTGCATTAGCTACCTGTGTATTCTTTAAGAGTGAAAAATGCAGCACATAAGAATGCATGATTAATACTAAAAATACATATAATATATAAATTTCTTTGGATAGCAGTTTATAAAAAATTCTAGACTTGTGTAAAAAAAAAGAAAGAAAATTTGGGTAAGTTAAAAAAACCAATACTTCCTATAGTCTCTTAGCTAGATACCAAATGTAATAATATTTTTCTTTATTATATTTACTCTGTTTCCCAACCTTACTCTATATGGGGGAGTTGGTAAAATACAATATAATTTAAACATATTCAACTATGTAAATTAATACTATGACATAAACATTTCCTGTTACAAAATGGTCTGCTAACCATGCCATACCACAGCTTACTTGACCATTCTATTGTTGGATATTTAAGTGGTTACTAACTAATGGCACAGCAATAAAATTATTATGCATAAAATTCTCAAGATTTATGAATATCTTCAATGGTAGAATCTCAGAAATTAGAGCTAGGACTGTAAAGTAAAATGTATATTTAAAAGTCATTAACATTAATATACATAAAATGTATATTTAAAAGTCATTAGCATTTAAAAGTCAATAACATAAGTCATTATTATCAGATTATGTTCCAGTTAGATTTTCCCAAACAACATTGGAACAGAACAAGTGCCCAGTTTACTCAATTTTTGTCATCACTGAACTTCATCATTGTTTCCGTCAAAGAGATAACAACCTTGGTAATTAAGAGCTAATTTATTAGATACTTAATGCATCTCAGTCATTGTGTTTTTAATGCATATTTATACTAATACAGCAAAATTGATTGGAGCAATGTTGTCACACTGAGTTATCTGCCAAAACGCCATTTCTTTGACTTATTTTGTCATCTTATACTGTTTAACCTCTGCATATTTGCTACTGTTGCCAAATCCTATTTTCTACTCTGTCTCTATGCCCATCTCCTCCAGCCATACTTAATGTTAGAGAACCTTTCATCTTGCCTCTACTCCTTCACTTGCTGAACCTCTCACAGATTCCAAAACATCAGTTCTCTAAGAGCTTTTACCCTTCACATGTTCTTTCTGTGTATTTCATTGCCCCTTCTTTAATGACCCTACACCCACAGCACATAAATGTACTCAGATCTCTTCTGTTTCTTTAAGGCCCTTTCTCGATCCCAGTAGAGGGGTCACTCGAGAGGCCTCTGAGGCCAGGCCATTACTGAGAAGGGTGACAGCAAACTGTACCTTGGGGCCATGGCCTCTGATGTAAGCCCACCTGAGCAAGGGACCCTTGCTTGATCACGAGCTAGGGGCATACATTGCCTTTTCTCTCTAGTTAATGGATAATAGTATTGAGTCAACAAGATCCACAATGAAGGAGAAGAACAAATACCACCATCTTACTGGAAAAACAGTTGGTTTGAGTTTCTGAGTTCAGCCCTTGGTCATCTAATTTCTCAGGGCATGATTGTGTCATTTAAAGAAAGTAGGGGTTGACCTGCCCAGTGTGTAAGGGCACTTCAATCTCTGATCCTCCATGATTTTCTTCTAAGATATAATCACACACAATATGTATGAGGACAACTTATGGGAAGGGAGATAAATAGAAACTCTTCCATTGTCTCAAACACCCTATTTTCACCAACCCTCAGAGGTAGATCTACTCATTCTTATTCCCCCCCCCTTTTCTTTTTAAAAATATTTTTATTTTCTTATTCTCATACCACATCAATCTTATTGCTATAGATACTGTGCCCCTTATACATGGCCCTCCTATAAAAAATGCACCAATATACTGCCACCCTGCTCTTCCATTCTCTCTTCCCCACTCCACCCACTCTTGCTACAAGATTGATTTTTTGGCCCACTGACCTCTTCTTTTTCTTTTCTGGAGTAATGACTTTTAGGAAAAAGTCATTCCTGGGTAAGGACCTGTGTTCCTGGCTGCTCAGGAACTCCAGAAGTAATTTTGAGGCAGGTAGCCAGGCCGAGCACATCAGGAACCTCTCATAGGACAGGTGTGTGGTGTGGTTGTCCAGTCTCTTTTATAATGATGTTTCCTGTGGGGAAGGTGACTGTCTCTTCAGACCCAAGTGTTCACCAGATTCCATGTCTCTTTATTTATGCTGACTCTCTCCTCCATTCTGGTATATGTTCAATGATGCTGCTTCAGAGCCTTATAATTCAGATATCTGACACTGGAAACCAAACTCTCAGCTTCATGCAGTGGAAAAGTTTCCCAAAAGGGACAGACTTCAGCGGGTCATTGGTGCAGCTCATCTCCTCTCTCGTGGATTACAATTCTGCCACATCTCTATGACTTCCCTCCCCCATTGGGAAAAGAGGGATTCTTGCTCATACTGCACACCCCTCTGGACCAGGGGTTAAGTTTCCTAGGCCCTGGAGACATTGTAGGTGGAGCTCTGTGACAAGTGATCCTGATAGTTAGTCTCAAAGTTTTGTTTCTTGTGGTTTCCACCATCCTTGTTTGGGTCCTCCCCAGGTGATATGTATCCAGGACTTTAATTTGTTACACTCCTCACCTGTTTGTCCATAGCTTGAATGCCTGGTTTTTTCATTCCTAATGCAGGTCTTATTATAGTGGGAGAAAATTAAAGGGAGACCAACCCCACCAGCCTAAGGCCTTGCAGAGGTACCCAGTCCCCAACCCCAACCCACATGGAAGTAGAGGTCAGTTCCCAGCCTGAGACTCTGAAATGCTAGTAGCACAGGACTCAAACTGATCCCCATTTCACCCCACACCCACCTGTGGCATAGGCCAGGGAGGAGCTGTGGTGGGGGCCAAACTGAGGTCATTCTGATTTTCAAGATAAGAAAGCTAATTTTAGAAAATGTACTGGTATGAGTCCTTAAACTTTCATGCAACTTTCTGCACAGGACTTCAGACTGTCTCCCTCTTCCCATCCTTTCCTTGTTCTATAGTCTGGCCATCTGGAGGGGACAGTGGCTACCCAGGTCTGGAAGAGGCCAGTGACAGTGATGGTGAAAAGTGGCTTTCATGTCAGAAAGCGGCTGGGCCAGTGGGAGAACCAGAGGCTGGAGGCTCATGGCCACGCAGACTCTGTGTGGAGTCAACTTCTGGCTATAAATGTGCTCCAAGATGACATAAGTATGCAAAATCTCTTTGGAAAATAATACCACCTGCTATAAAATCTTCCATTCTGAACCTGGATTTGGTTCAGGAGGGCAGATCATCTGGCAGAGAGATTTCCCTGGCAACAAGAGCTGAAACAAGGAGTCTCCACTCTGGTCTCTCAGATGTACACCTCAATCATCACTCGTGATTTTGCAGCTTTTGTTGGACTTCATATACAAGAGGCTATCAGAGGTACCCTGTACCATGGATGGCAAGTGCACTCCATCATAAGATGGATATGCAGGGAAGGACTGGGCTGGGCTGGTGCACAGGCATCCTGCAAGCCTGGCCCCTGGCAGGATATAGGGGAAGGGTGGGGATGAGGTGGGGAATAGCAGGTGACTAGTGAGCCCATCTGATATGGTTCCGCTCCACTCAGCCTTCATAAGGAATAAGGAAAACACTGATGGTCCAACACAACCACAGAAACAGAAGAGGTGAGGGATGAAAATAAAAGCCCTGGATTCACACACATCACCTGGAAAGGATCCAAAAGAGGATGGAGAGAACCTCTGAACACAGGACTGAGACCTATTAAAGAGACTATCTAATAGAGAATTAGACTTACAACATCCCTGGGGCCTGAGACCCAGAACCCCAGGCGAGAGATAACTTCATCAAGGGCAGGGTACACCCCTTTTCCACAGGGGTATTAGGACAGTGGCCACATAGCAGAGCTGCAAATAAAAACCAAGAAGACCATCTGCTGTCCCCATGGCTGTCCCCATCAAGAAACTACTGACAAACCGTGGGAGGCAGACGCCCTAAGTCAAAGGTCTGAACCAGAAGGCAAAGAAGCAGCAGTGCAGCAGAAAACAGAATGGAGGGGACAGCCAGAAAGAAGGGGAAGAGGCATCAAATCCTTCCAAATGAGTCCAGACTGGCTGCTACACACAAAATTAGGAATGGAAATGTAAGCAGCACAGTCTACCATGTCCCAAGAAAGCAAATTTTCACCTAGATAAAGGACGTTGTTCTAGAAAAGAAAGAGACCAAAGGGTCAAACATGGCTAAAGAGCAATAAGAAAGGATGCGGAGCAATTAGGGGGTCATTCCTAAGGGGATCAACAAACATACATTGTATGAAATCCAAAAATAATAAAATAAACTTAAAAAAATTGAAACTAAAAAAATGTTACCAGTGAGATTTGAACAGTGTAAATAAAGCTATTTTTCGCTGTTTTCACCAATTTGCAACAGAAGTTAGCCAGGTTGACTGATTATATGGCATTTCTTGCAAACTGATTTTTCAGTGTATTACATATATTTCTTAAACATAACACTAAATAGATGCTGAAACAATTATGTTATAATATTGATGTGATTTTTCAATAATTTGGGTGAATAACAAAGAACACAACAGTTGAATGATATGGTATCAATATGTTTAGCATTGTAAGAAATTGTGGTACTGTCTTCCAAAGAGGCTGTGCCACTCCCTTCAGGTAAAGACGAACTTTTCCTGTTGCTCCATACTCTCACCTGCACTAGGTGTTGTCACTGTTCTCCATTGTACACATTCTAAAAGATGCATCTCATTCTTATTTTCCACTTCAATTTCCTAATGCGGAGCATGCTTTCATATGCTTATTTTTTTGTAGATCATTTTTATTGAGATGTCTATGCCAATCTTTTACCCATCTTTCAGTCATGTTCCTCATTTTCTTATTGCTGAATTAGTCATTTCTAAAGGTTCATCAGAGAACTTTAGCTAGCACATAAGTAGAAATGCATAATCCCTGAAGTTTCAGCATGATATCAATGTCAGCAATTTGCAAATCACTATTTGCACACAAAGATGTGCTCGCAGTTGCAGCACTTTGAGACTATTGGCAAGACTGTTGGATAATCTTGCCTGCATGGAGTTTGCAGTTTAGGAAGACCAACTGCTAAGGAAACAGTATCTCGGGGAATGAGCCGAAGAGACATTTAAGGGCCTTAGGGGAAGTTGTACAAGGGTAGGAGTAGGACCCTGCAGAGTTTGGGGAAAGCCTACATGAGCAAGGTTGAATTAGAGTAAGAGTATTGGTGATTGAAGAGGATGAGTAAAAGTGAATGACAAGCTTCCTTTAAATTTAATAAGTTAACTGCGACTGCCTAGTCAAACCCACTTTCCTTCAGACACTCTTTATCTCTGTTGATTGCGCTTTTCAGTGAACAAAATATGCCTTCTGGATACTTTCTTTAGTTAAAGAGGGTGTCAAGGAGCATCTGTGAGAAAATCCTCATGGAGCAGGAAATAGTTTACCTTTTTGCACCTGATTGACTCCTTTCTTTCTCTCTTAGCACTAGCTCAGAAGGATGACTCTTGTTCACTGAATAACCCAGGCTCCCCTGCTGACAAGTTTGCTTCTGGGTCAAAGTGCCATTGGCTATGGAAGTCAGAGGAGGGAGAGACATGTCAAGGCATTTACTGCTTGCTACTGCTGCTTCAACCAGGATCTGGCTGTGGCTGCATCTTTCCCTAGGAGTCCTTGTCCACAGCTCCACTGCCCTGGACTGGGTGAGGCCATACCTTCTCCTGCCTTGGGAGGCCTGGGGTGGTCCGGGCTCCTGCTGCTGCTCTTCAGCAGGTGCCTCACAGCCCTGGTTGTGTCCACCAGGCACATCTGCCCACCAGGTTGCTCCAAAGTCCCTTCCCTGAAGTGTCTTTAGCTGGGCTACATGACTGCAACCTGAATCTGGCAAGCTCTCACAGGGATCTGAGACACTCCCACAAAGTCATTTTCCATCTAAAGGAGGTAGGTGAGAGCAACAGCATGTGACTATTGTGTGCTGTTCTCAAACAAATGATGCCATGGCCCATCTGCCTCTCTTAAGTAACAGCTGCCAGGATGGAAGAAAATGATCACATTTGCAAAAAAGTTTGTAGTTGAATGTCATGAGGGGCCCTTTTATCCCTGTCCTCTGAGAAATTGTAAAAATGGTATAAAATACTGTGAGCTGCATGCCCTGGGTGCAGGGACAGGTCAGACACACCTCTCTTCCACTTAACTCCAAGTATGAGTTGCCCCAGCTTGGAGACCAACAGAAGTCCAGGCAGAGGAAAAGTGACAGAGGTTAGAAATGGTACAGGGAATCTCAGTGAATGAACTTGGAACTAACAGCGATGTAGAATGCAACATCTGCTGCCTAAATTTCTTATATGAGCAAGTATTAGGGAAAGTATCATTACTGATGAAATGCCATCATAAAGAGTTAACCTTTATGTATATACATGATAGGGTAGAAATACCAGTGAGAGAAAGATGAGAGACCTTGGTTATTTAGGAGGCTGGCTGTCCATCACAGAAGTGGACAATGGACTTTATTGTTTCTACTTCCAGCCAATATGTTGAGACCAAGAAGAGTCAAACTGACAAATTTATTAGCCATTTTCCATATTTGGACTGTGGGTCTCTAGTGAACCCAGGAACTGGGTGTGTGAAGTGCAAGATAGTCCAGGCGCTCTTTATTTTTTGCCCAAAGCCTTAAAGAAGAATGGCTGCACACAGAAAGCAGGCATGCAGCAAACTTTATTGTTTGACAGTATCTCTTATAGTTACAGAATTCAACGGATGGGTGAAAACCACGATATATGTTTTCTCATTAACTAGTTTATTACTAATTGGGGGGCCAGGTGAGTCCATGCAGGTGTGTTCACTGGGTAACCACAAGGTCTCATGTAACATGAACTCTCTACCCCTTCCCACCACTGCCCATCTCCTTCAGGTATGAGATGGCCATGGGGTCTTCCATGTGGTTCTTATGGAGGAAGAATAAGAGGATTTTCCTCCTGGGCTGTTCCCGGGCACTCCGCAGAGCGTTGGGCTTTGGAGGGGAAAGGCAGAACCTGCACTGTCTCCTTCACAGGCCCCATGAAGAGGAAGGAGAGATCCAGGGTCTCTCCCTGGGGATTTGTGGTTAGATCCAGACGCACAGGGAAGGCCTCCTGACGCTCTTGGGGGTTCTCATCATCTAGCTCCGGGAGGTATTGGACAGTTCCTTTAGGCACAGTGCTGGATGATGAGTCAGTGGGAGTTGCCTTTTTCTGCTGGGACTCTTTCACCTCGAGAAGATGTGCAGGGCCTTGGTTAGCAGCACAGGCTTCACCCCCAGGAGTCTGAAATTAGAACATTTTCAAGTACAAGACTGTCCTCCCGATGTCCCTGCCATACCTGTCACCAGGCTAAGTTCTTCTGTGCCTTCCTGACGGAGTATTTCAAAGGGAGAGCAGCTGCAGGAATGGGCATCTGGATAAAGGGTTAAAAAGTTTTCCAGTGATCTGGATAAGGGAGTGTTTGCCATCCCACTTGTAGATGACACAACCAAGCCTCAGAGGTGCAGCATTTACCCATGGTCATGCAGGTTGTGGTTGACAGAACAGGGCTGAACCCAGGTGGCCAATCTTCAGCACCCCCTCTCTATACAAGGCTACCTTGAACTAAGTGCCTAATACATACTTCTGGAAGATATTGAGTATTTTCCTGAAAACACCAAACTCAATAGTTCTGCATAATGGTGCTTATGAGATTGAGTCTAATGTTAGAGGTCTGAGTCACCCAAACTAGTAGGTTTCTGGTTCAGAAGGATTTAACTTATTTTTCAGGACAACACAGCCTCACAGATCTTTCACTAATGCCCCTAGGGTGTAGGTTGCAGGAGTAAAGTGGTGATATTAGATTTTATGAAATTAGGTAAGTATGGTAGGGTCAGTTAAAACCAAGATAAATTTGTGATTTCCTTCATAGGAAGACAATGAATAAAAATTTTCAATTAAGACATTCCCTGTGCATGAATTGGAAGAATTAAATCATCAAAATCACCATCCTACCAAAAGCAACCTACAGATTCAATGCCATCCCTATAAAAATTCCAACAGCATTCTTCAAAGAGATAGAACAAAAATTACAGAAATTCATATGGAATAACAAAAGACCTCGATTATCAAAAATCCTCCTGACCAGAAAAAGAGAGAATGGAGAAATTACTATTCCAGACTTCAAACTATACTATAAAGCCATAGTAATTAAACAGATTGGACTGGTATAAAAACAGTCAATCAGACCAATGGAACAGAACTGAATCTCCTGAAATAAAGTCACACATATATAGTCTACTAACCTTTGACAAAGGAATGAAAAACTGACATTGGAAAAAGGAAACCTCTTCAATAAATGGTGTTGGGAAAACTGGACCAAGGCATGCAAAATAATGTACCTCCCTCACACCATGTACAACAACCAACTCAAAATGGATAAAAGGCTTGGATGTAAGACCTGAAACCATAAAATACATAGAGGGAAACCTGGGCAAAACCCTTCATGAGTTACAATTCAGAAATCCACTTTTAGCCACATCTATAGATGACCAAAAAAAATGAAGAAAAACATAAACAACAAGGACTACATCAAACTAAAAAGCTTCTGTACAGCAAAAGAGACAACAGAAAAACAAAAAGAATCCCAAAACAGTGGGAAAAATTTTTTGCCCTCTATACAAGCGATAAGGGTCTGATAACAAAGATACACAAAGAACTCACACAACTTAACAAAAAACAAAGCAAAAAAGCCAGTTAAAAAAGGGGAGAAGATCTAGAAAGACACTTCTCCAAAGAGGAAGCCCAAATGGCCAACAGGGACATGAAAAACTGTTCAATGTCATTAGCAGTAAGGGAAATGCAAATCAAAACCACAATGAGATACCACCTTACACCAGTAAGAATGGCCCACATCCAAAAAACAGACAAGTGCTGGTGGGGATGTGGAGAAAAAGGAACACTTCTACACAGCTGATGGGAATGTAAACTGGTCCAGCTACTATGGAAAGCAGTATGGAGGAGCCTCAAACTAATGAAAATGGAAATACCATTTGACCCAGCAATCACTCTTCTGGGAATCTACCCAAAGGAGACCTCAATGTGGGTACAAAGGGACACCTGTGCTCGGATGTTTATTGCAGCACTATTTATAATTGCAAGGACATGGAAACAACCTAAATGCCCCAAGAGAGAGGACTGGATGAAAAATATGTGGTATATATGCACAATGGAATATAACATCAATTAAAAATGACAAATTTGATGATTTTTTTATAACATGGATGTACCTAGAAGAAATCATATTGGCAGAAACAAGTCAGAAGGAAAAAGACAGAAACCAAATGGTTTCACTAACATATGAACAACCAAATGAAAGTACACAACTGTGGGAGGGGACCAGCTGGAGTGGCCAGGAAGATGAGGTGATGGGTGACCCCCAGGGATCACAATGATGTGAAACATATATATATAATTTAAAATTTTTTCAATTACCTGTGATTCAAAGAAGTTACAAGTCACAGAGACAATTTTTTCAGCTTCTCTTCGGCTCAGTGAACCTTTGCAAAGACCAATGGGCTGAAAAAAGAAAAAACATATGATGTAATATCAGTATAATTATATTGAAAAAAAGCAAATCAATTTGCTTTCTGCTTATGTAGACACATGAAAATATATTATCTTACTGTAAACAGGCAAACTATGTATCAACTTCCTCTAGATCCTCTAGATCTTTCTACCAAATAATGATCCATGTTAGACTAAGCTTATTCAACTACAGGAAACTCAGGATTTCCTGAGTCAAACATGATTATTTGAAATTTCTTTGAATTTTATAGAAATCTATGCCTAAACAACTTCTAACTCTTGGCATTAGTTCTACAACAGCAAATTCATATGTAAAATGGCTCCAAATTCTTATCTCCCATAGTCTTGGAACTTGGGAGAGCAAATGCAAGTCTAAGATGCAGGAGTGAGAGAAGGAGTGAAAGAGAAGTCTACCTCTCCCTCACAGAAGGCCTTAAACTCTAAATCAGCCCTTAGCTAAAAGAGAAAAAACCCTTGAATTAGACGTGAGATAGGGTTTTGATTCAGAATTGAGTGAACAAAACTCTTTCATAAAATATCTGAAAGCCAACCTTAGTTCTTAAATGAAATCAGGCTTAGTAAAAGTGACCAGAAAACCCAGATTGCCATTGCCAGGAGAAAAAGAGATATATCAAAGAATATGGTTACCACGTTTTCCCAATTCACCTTAAGTAGATCAAGAATATACAACTGCGTAGTAATGAGAAGTAAAATTACTCTATTTGCAGATGACATTATCCTGAATACAGGAACACTAAGGTATTCACTAGATAACTACCAGAACTGATGAATGAATTGAACACATTTGTAAGATACAAGATCAGCATATAGAAAGCAATTGTATTTCTATACATTTTAATAGACATCAAAAATAAATTTAAAAAGGAGTTTCCAGTACATCGGTAGCAGAGAAGAAAGCATCGATATATAAAATAAGTAAAATTTTGTACAAAGAAAGGAAACTTCTGAACACATCATTGAAAGACATTAATTCCCACATGCATGCATTTCTGAAACTCAATGATAAGATGACAGTATGTTCCACACTGGTCTACAGAAAGTTCCAGAAGAACAGCAAGATATACTCTAAAAACAAGTACATTTGTTCCTCTAAGGCAATCATTGAGAAGATACACCTCCACTTTATAGCCTAGTGTGACCATTTTTACAAAGCCATACCTTTGCTGATGCAAACTTACAATTGAAAAAAAAATCTTATTAATGCAAATGGGCCAGCACAATCTATAACTAGGCAGTTGTCCTAACATGAGGTACATGTATCTCATGAATGCTGTCCACTAAAAAATTAAGTATGCTCAATACTGTATCTCATTGTGAACGCAAGTCTTGAATGAGGCAGAAATTCAGAGACACTCACCTCTGAGTCCTGAGAGTGATGTGTGCAGCTGCTGGCCTTGGATTTGGTCCAAGGCACCTCTTTGATTAAGTATTCCACAAAGTGAGAAGGTCCAAACACCCACTGGTATGAGACAATAGTTGAGAAATAAAAATCAGACCTTCCAAGTGGGGAAATGATAACTTGACAGCATGACATTTATGGGACCAGACAGCCCCAAGTCCTAGTTAACACAGGTATCTTGGTGGCCCTGCGACCCCACTGTGATCAAAGTATCAGGCTCTGGTACTTAGAACACACAGTCACCACAGCTTCCTTCCCTTCTTAAGGATCAGAATGGGCTCTAATCACCTTCACTTGCATGATCTTACTTTTTCCCTTTCCTCTGGTAAACTTGCTTTTAACTTAGTTTTCCTCACTTAGTTTGAGAGCAAAATAATACAAATACAAGGGGGCCTCCATGTCCCTAACTCCAAAACTCAACATCCTCGCCCAGCCTGAGCGTTGGTGGTATAGTGGTTAGCATAGCTGCCTTCCAACATCCTCGCCCAGACTTTACATGATCAGAAGTTGCTTGGTGAATGGTCATGCGGTCATGCTCACTCAGATTTGAAATGCAATAAACAGTGATTTAGAGGAGACACACCCAGAGACTGTAGTCCATTTCCTTCCCTGTATTATGTCAAAGAGACAAAAGGAATCACACTCCCGTGTGATCCAAGAGATGACAAGACACTGAAAGACAGCTGCCCATACATCAGCCAAACCCAGGAAGGCCCCAGGCGGAGGCTGCTCAAAAGTTGGACCTGGCAGCACGCCTCAGTTTCTGCTCTGCGGCCAAGTCAGGAGACCCGTTCTGAGTGTGATGGTCATGGGCGTCAGCCTCACCTGACTAGAAGCCTTGGTGACCTTCACCAGAGCATACTGCTTCGAGGTGCTCTCACTGTTGTATTTTTCCAGAGACTCGGTGGCAGCTTCCAAAACCTCGGGACTTGATAAGTCAACAGGGCTGGGGCAGTCAGGGCACATCAGATGAATGCTTCTTCGAGAAACTGTTGATGCCAAAGAGTACGTTAGCCATAAAACTCCTTGATCATTTTCAGCCCTACGTTTCTATGACCACAACAGAGACAGAGATTGTAGGTAAAAAAGTATAGTTAATACTGAATTTCAGCAAGGATAAAATGATAAAGGCATTTTCTGAACAGGAAACTGTCAGCAGTGAGCTTAGTGCAGTAAGGATGTATCACTTCATAATTAAAGAAAATTCAAAGTGAGGTTTCTCCTCTCATTATTTATAAATGAGATAAATTATGTTTTTAAAACACATGATAAACGTGTGTGTATTGCTATAAAGACTATTTTTCCATTAGTTCAATATCTTCCAGAAACATTGCTTCGGTAAGGAAGTCTAGGTGTATTTAAAGGCTGAGCTTTCATTACTGTCATATTTTTACACCTTTAATCCCTAACATCAAATATAACATCTACTGTAATATTTAGTAAATATTTGTTGAACGAATGAAGATATAACCTTATCAAGGTGGAGCAAGAAAGTGTTTGGTTGGAAAATGCAACAAAAACCAAAAACTGAAGTCACTGTGTGACTGGATATGATTATGACACCAGTGATACATACAGAACTTCTGATGTAAGAAGGTGGCAGTGGCAAATCTATTGAAAAAGTTGATCAGAGAACTGAAGTTCATTTTGTAAAGATATTGTTTAGACCACTGTTTTTCAGACAATTGCTTTAGTCATTTGTTTGTATGTTGGGGAATTTTGGAATTGTGGAGATGATGGAGGAATTGCACCTACTTTGTAACTTTTGGCACCATTTCCAAAGGTCACTTGTGGTCCATTAGACCAACCACGTAAGTTTGCTCTGTATGATTAAATAATGTTCCCTTCTTTATGTTAGTCAAGTCCATCTTTATACCCAGGAAGCTTAAATAGTGCTCTATTGATTTGTTCTTCCAAGAAACCAGCACCATTGTTATCACCTGAAGCTTGTTGGAAATGCAAACTCTCAGGCCTCAAACCCCAACTAGGGAATCAGATCCTGTGCTTGAATAAGATCAACCAGGGGCATTGCATACACATAATCATTTGATGAGCGGTCATATCCTAGTTCCCAGGTTCTGGTTGTTGCTTTTCCAACCAGGACCCAGAATGTATGCACATACAGATTTCAAAAGTCCTGCATTTCAGCCTCATCTTAGAATATGTGTATGTTTTTTAGGCATTGTAATGGATCTTACACATGATGGGAATAAGGGAGGGTTGTAGCAGGCATTGAGAATAATAGGAGGTTTTCATGACACATGGCCAAAGATACCCAGTGAAGGCGGTGCATGGTTCAAGCTCCGGGAGCAGTCAGGCTAAAGTTTCACAGGGATGTAAGAGGGGAGAACACCTTTCCTTTCTGCACAGAGAATATGGTAGGAGAAGTAGCTTGATCAATGGTCCTCACACAGTGGGCATGAGTCCAAGACACTGGGAGGCATCCTCTGCAGAGGGAGCCTGCATGATCAAGATACACAGACTGGAAGGGTAAGATGTAAGTGTAGGTGTAAAATGTAAGCATAAGGTGTGTTCAGAAAACAGGGAGGTAGCCACTGTATGGAGAAAAGAAAAGTGCAGTGAGAGAAGATATCTGCAGAGATGAGGAGAAAGGACTCCTGGCATCTGGTGTACAAGTGATGACACCTGTAACAGAACAGAGGGTTAGGATTTCACACAATACCCAATGGTAGGTGATTGTGGACATGGAAGTGTAAGTATTGGATAGATTGGGAACTATTGGGGATGGAAAAAGAAGGCTGCCTGCTGAACAAATCCGCACAGATATGATGAACTATAAATTCCTGCACTCCTGAGTAAGCACAGGGATCAGAAAGTTCTGTAAAATAAATCAGTTTAGATAACAAAGGCAGCCCATAAAGGATCTGGTGATGGCCATTTATTTTAGATAAGCAGATGCCTATAGAAAGCTAGCCCCCAGTAAAACTGACGGCAAGCAAAAGGCTGTTGCAACTGCTGAACTATGTTACATGAACTATATAAAAGCTGAGTGAAAAATAAACTCGGGCTGGTGGATCAAGAGAAATGCTGCTGTGCCCTCCTGCCCAAGAGATCGTCTTGATCATCTTGATTGCAACCCTCACCCCTTCCCTCAGGCACCGTTCCCCACCACGGCTGGACCCTGGCAGGGAACAAGGAATGACTAGACAGTAAGGAAAGGGAAAATTTTATACCTGTGGGCATTGCCCTATTAAAGACTTTTCATCCATCTTTTACTAAAAGGAACAAAATCAAAGTAATCTCTTACCTGGGCGAAGAGTACAGTTATAAGAAGGTGTATAGAGAATTCTTCCTGTTCTGTGTACGTAAAATAATGCTTTGCATTGACCATAAACCTGGAAAGAACATGCATTTTATGAAACCATACGAAGAGTAAGGTTTTTTAAAATAAAACCCAAGCTGAAATTGAACATTTTATTTTTTCAAATTTCTCAAAAACTGCTGCTTTAGACTATGGGAAACCACCAGCTGACCATTAAGCAGTTTAACCTACTCCTGGGGCTCAACCAGACTACATTTCCCAGATTCCTTCCCGGTCCTGAGTGACCCAGCACATCTGAGTCTAATGGGAATCTGAGCAGAAGGGGCTGTAACTACAGCCATGAGGACCTGCTGGACATCTCTTTTCTATGCTGGCCTTCTCTCCATGGCTGAGGCAGGAGTACATGGTGAGTAGAAAGGGGCAGCACCACAGCCACCAACCAGGTGAAAACCACTTCTCTCATATTGGGATCAAATATACACCTTTGAGTCTGTTGTTTAGTCTATTGTCACAGCTAGACCCTCCTTACCAAGAATACAATTTCCAGCAAGGTAAATAGCTTATCGCTTTTCAAACCAGGTAGGTACATTCTGACTATTTTGGTGAATAATAAGAAAAAGCAATTTGACACTAGAGTTGCCTTCTTAATATGATCCTGCTCATGTTGTGAGCTTCTAGTGATTAATGGAAGTAATGCCAGCATGCTGAGAAAAGTGAAAACTGACTTTTATGCTTAAACCTCTTCCATGCTTATCATTAGAAGGATAGGATAATTGTAAATCCTTTAGGTTACTTGATTCTGGGAAATCCTTTCATGACCCCCCTGGAAAGCAGCCACACTCTGGATTCCCACTCCCCAGCAGCAAAGTTCCTCAGTGTTAGACTGAAACCAAACTAAAACAACACAAAAGCTCCCACTCCTGCATTCCTACAGTTTCCTTAAACATGCCACAGAGCACTTCACCTCAGACCTTTACCTCACAGGTTGGAACCCTGGCTTAGCATCTACAGGAGAGTCCTGGATATAGAAAATAACTTGGGTCAACTTTCCAATAATGGGGTTCATAGACCCAAGGGGACTCTCAAAAGCACCTCCAAGCTGTTTTCTACTTCTAGAACTGGAATATCCATAAGGCACCATTCCTTTTCTACTTCTAGAACTGGAATGTCCACAATCTCACAGGAGATTATTAAAAGGACATTTAAAGATAGCGCACCCTGAATAACATTCATCCCATAAACAGAGAACACCTCTTTTCTCCCCTGCTGCCCTGGGACACAAGCACTTACTGATTCATGCAGTGGCCACTCTTCACAGTCCTTCCATGACTTCTTGCTGAGCACGTGGCAGTCAGTCTCTAACACATCCAAGGTAAGGTAGTACATCACTGCCGGTCCATTCTGCAGGCAGGGGTGGGAAAAAGGAACCCCATTCCACATGAACCAGCAACCCCTATGGAATGGCCCCTAAGTCTCTGTTTTATGACAGAGTCAAGCCCAAGATGCTTGTCAAGACCTCTTTTCACCTCTGGGATACTAGAAAAGGTTAACAATCAGTTGTGTCTCCAGTGACCAGAAGAGCATTGCAGGCACTATGGCAGAGAGAGGCAAAGCTGCTTTTCAGCAGCTTCCAGTTTGGAAGTCATGGTAGCACGTGTCTCTGGCTTCCCCACCCTGGCCAACCCCGGAGTGCCCAGAGGTCGGACCCATCACTTGCCTGTCTGTGCTCCCGGACGTCGCTCACTCGGTTGAGGCTCAGCACATAGCCATCCTTGCGGCCCCTATTGATGTCTTCCAGGGCGAAACCAGCAAATGACAGCACATCTGCATCATTGCAGTCACGGGAGATGAAGCCTGATGGTTTGGAGACTCGACGGGGTTCAGAGGTAGCACCAGCGCACACAGTCAGGGCGCAGAGCACCAGGGGTAGGAACATACCCATCTGTGGGAAGCAGAACCCAGCCTAGGTTAGCACAGGCAGCTCTATGGACAAGCTATTTATAAGGCTTTCAAAGGTCACGCCAAACAGTTTTGTAATTAGTCTAACCTGGTGACCACGATATGAATTTTAAATTTGAATATTGAAATTTTGATTTGAATCTAATTTTAATATTTTGAATATTGAACTTTAAATTTGAATATTCAATTTTAAAATTGAATATTGAGTTAGTACTTAGAATGCTGTTTGATCATATTTCTAACCTTAGATCGCCCCGTTGTTCAAACAGAACCTTTTCACATGCATGTTTATATGTGTATGTCTCTGTGTGTAACAACATTTAAATTTCCTAACTGTTGTCCAAGAATTCATATACAAACAACTGTTTCAAGTCTCCCAGTTGGTCATATTTGGATTCTGGATTGTGTTCAAGGTTCCACTTGAATCAAAATATGAAGGATTCTCACACCCCTCCAGGTCCCTCTGCGCCTCCCTGAAGCTGATGTCCTCAGCCAACTGGAGTTGTCACTGGCTGGAAGCCGGGGGTTCTGGTGCATGTGATGACAAGTGCATTCAGCCTTCCTTCCTGACGCCCATGTCACTGTTGTTGATCTTCAGGAAAGACTAACTTAATGACCAAATGAGACACCGTGGAGAGCCCTATGGTGCTTTGAGCATCTAAGTATGAAGTTTCTATTTAACTCATTTTGTTTTTTTGTTTTTTTAAACTAACACTTGAGTGGACTGTATATCAATAGCTCTCATATCATATCCAAATCTACACCACCATGTAAGGAGCTATATGGAGCAAACTCATTTGAAGGTAAAACCCAGTTCCATAATTAAGAGACAATTCTTTTAAGTGAGGTGAATACCAACAGTATTCTAGTCTGGATTCTTGCTTTTTTCTTTCAGTTACTTGAAGTTTAGAGATTGTCCATTGATTAGAACTGTACAAAACAAAAATATTTTTTAGTTTTTTACTTGAAAATATAACAGATCAGAGGTAATGTTTCAGGAGAGGAAAAAACCAAAGGTGAAGGATGGTGTTTAGATTGGGACAACACAGATATTCCAAGGTAGTCTTATGCATGGGTTTGTTTCTCCACCCCTCCCCTCTTGTCACCCTGTCCCTAGGGATCTTTGCTCAGGTAATTTAGGGACTGGTGTACCCACAGATGCACTATCTTAGAAAGCGTCATCACATTCACTAGCAAGTTAAAATCTGATACTTTGAGGGGAGAAAACCTATTTTATACCACAATTTCCCATACTAACTTGATAGAGAGGTTTTGATAATGAACCCCTAAACTCAGTTTTGGAATTGCTGTACTAGGAGATAAGTAGCAATTGTCTCTGAGGTTTTTTGGTGATAAACAAATCAAAAATAGATTTTTGACTAGAAGTGAAGATATTCCAAATGGATTGAAAGAGATAAACATCTATGCTGGCCTCAAAATCCAGTTTCTTAAGTATGGTTGGTAACAGTGAGCTAAACAAAAGCAAGGTATTTAATCTTACCTGTTTATTCAAAACTCTAATTTCACACCAAACTTAAATATAATATAAACTTAAATATATTATCTTACCAGTTACTAGTTACAACTATTGGAATTAACTATTGTTAAATAAAATTTAAATGTTGATTAAAAAATTGAGTGGAATATGATTTTTTCCTCATTTGATAAACTCTTGAAAACTCGATCATGCCATTGTAAATGACTTGTGATAGTTGACTGAAAAGTAAATTAGTAAATTACCCTTAAACGTAATTTAGCAAATCCAAGTGGCCCATTCCCAGTTGAGAAAGCTGAGGTTGGATGTGGATTGCCTAAAGAAAAGTCATGAGTGAATTTGTTATAAGACTAGTACAGAAATCTGTTAGTTTCTTTAGAGGTAAATCTAATCAGCTCTGCTAGGCATCCAGTCACCTGGAGACACAGTGGACCATGTCCCTTATCTGAGAGATTAGAGAACCCTCACTATTTAAGACCCTAAACAGGTGGTTCTTTGACCAACACAAGACTAAAGCTGGAAGTTTATAAGGGAGCCATCCACAGGTGAGGCTCCACCAGCAAAAGTTCATGCCTACAAAAAAACCCTCTTTAATCTGCTCCATACGTGAACTTTCCTGTGACTTGTCAGTAAATTTCAGGCTAGGTCAACAAAATTTGTCAACAAAATTTAATTCCTTTGTGCTCCATCTGATTCCCCAGACATAAAAATCTCATTTCCTTTTTTTTTAATTGGGATTTAAGTTTATCCCCTGCCTCCTTGCCAGTTAATTTACAAAAACTTAATTTTCCCTTCCAATTCAATGCTACCAGTTTCTGTGCACATTGGGTAGAGAAACCTTTGCTGGGTTAGTAAGTGGGAGAAGGAGGAGCAAAAGTAAAAAAGTATAAATTCCATAGTTCCATGTGTTTCCAAACTCTCCTAGGTGTCCTCTTTAGAAACTGAATACCAGTTCTTAAATTCAAACCACTCACTAACTTCAAGCCATGTTTTAATAGTCTGTAACCAGAACTTCTTTCTCTCTCTCTCATTTCATCAATAATATTTAGCAGTCTACAAAAGAATTTAGGATGCTGAGAGCATATTTTTCAGCCTCAAAAATCTGCCTTATGGTATCAAAAGTGGGATTTCCTCCACTTTTGTGACCAAGAGAACAGACTCTAGGCTCAAACAAACCTGGGTTGCAATCTCAGTTCTTGCACCCATCAGCTATGTGCCTTCTTTGACTCTCAGCTTCCCCCTTGATAAACTGAGGTCACAATTAGTAGGATAGACATGAGAGTCAAGTGGGACCCCCATATCTAAATCAAGTATCTGGCTCACTGCCTGGCATGCAGTTTGTCATGGTCTGAGATTCTGAAAGATGAGCGGTCTGAAGTCAAGGTGGGTAGGATTTCCAAGCTCACATACTCACAGTTGTGAATGAGGTTGGTAGCAGCAGTGCCAGTAAATAGAGATGTCAAGGATGCTTCAGCTTTGCAGGTCACCAGAAGCCTGGTGCTAATTTATACTCCAGAGTGGTGCCTCTCTGTCTCCTGGAGGAACTAGACAAACACTAATCACTTCTCCCTCTCTGACCAACCTTTTATACCCTGCAAATAGACTACGTTAGCACTTAAGAATGCCAGTCATCTGCACAATTACTGAGCTGCAGCTTTCATTAGTTAATTTCCACCACTAAGAACATCCTTGTTTCTGAAGAAAGGTGGAGACCTAGGGAAGGGCTGAGCTTCCGGAACTCTATGGAAAGCTGTGTGGAGGACCCTCAAATTAATGAAAATGGAACTACTATTTGACCCAGCAATTACTCTCTTGGGGATCTGCCCAAAAGAGACCTCAATGTAGGTACAAAGGGACACCTGTGCTCAGATGTTTACTGCAGCACTATTTATAATTACAAGGACCTGGAAGCAACCTAAATGCCCCAAAACAGATGACTGGATGAAAAAAATGTGGTATATATACATGATGGAATATTACCTATCAATTAAGAATGACAAATTTGGCAACTTTATGACAACATGGATGTACTTAGAAGAAATCATACTACAGAAGCAAGTCAAAAAGAGAAAGACAGGGTTAAATGGTTTTATTAATATATGGGATATAGTGAAAAAATAAACAAAAGCCATGAGGAAAAGACAAAACAAGCTAAGCACCAAACTGAAGCACACAACTATGGGCAGGAGGGAAAGGGGGGGGAGGGGAGGGGAGGGTGGGGGAGGTAAATCCCTGGGATTGCAGTGATGTGAAATTTATATATAAATAAATTATTTTTAAAAAAATTTTTAAATGAGCTTCATTAGAATAGGCTTTTCTGAGGAACTTCCCAGCACTTGCTCAGATATGGGCACTTCAATAGTTACCTCACCTACCCCACTCACTCGCCAACAATTCCCGCAAAGGGTGTGGCACTCTGCAGATGGATGGCCTCCTTTACCTTGTGGGTTCCACTCCCATTGGGTGACTTTAGTGCTAAATTCCACCTTACTCAGCACTAACCAAGCATGGACCGTAGAAGGGAGGGGTATTAAATCTGCTGAGTCCCTGCATACCAGCTCGGCACAGAATGCAAGATACACATAATCCTCATACTTCTTTGTGAGGTGATATCCTCATATCCATTCAATGACTGTCACCCCAAAGCTTGGAAGTTTTCTAATCCACCGTATGTGGTGACAGTGGCAGACCCCAACTACAAGACACTCTCTCACACAGAAGTTGCAAGTTCGACACTTTGGTTTTTCATTGAATCTCTGGTATGATTCAGTTGCTTCTTTTCTTGGATTTGGCCTAAATATTTGGGATTAAGGGGATTTTGATGAAGAAACAAAAAGAATGTGAGTTGAAGGGTGAAGGAATGGGTGATGGTACAAAGGCAAAAACTTCCAGTTACAGCATGAGTAAGTGTTCTGAGGCTCGTTAGATGCATGCAGAGCACGGTGACTATAGATAGCAGTGCTGCACTGTGTGCTGGGAAGATGCTAACAGAGTAGATCTTAAATGTCCTTGCCACAGAAAAGAGAAAAAACTTGTAAGTCTGTGAGTTGATGGATGAGTTAACTATGTTGTAGCAGTCATTTTTGCAATATGTATGTGTATCAAATGCATATTGTAAACTGCTCTTTACACAATATGCCAAGTATAGCTCAGTAAAAGTGGGGAAATAAAGAGATGTAGAACAGTCATTGCCAAGTGGAACCAGGGAAAATGTGTTAATAGGAGACCTTACCAGTTCTTATCAGATGGATGACTGATGAGTAAAAATTTAAAGAAAATTCTAAATATTAATTAATATTAATTTAAATACTTTCCAGAGTATTCTTTTTTGTATAGGTTTGACTTTTGGAATCTTGTTATTTTACATTTACAAAAACAGTAAAATTAATTCAATGTGACTGTAGCAAAGTAAATGAAAATGAATACAAACAGAAACAAATGAATTTATCTGTTTTTCAGATAATTACCAACCAGACTAGTGAAAGGATAAAAAAAAAAAAAGATAGCTCATCCATGTAAATTTTGACCAAGTCAAAAGAAAACAAAATGAAGCACCAACAAACTTTGAACTCTAGTCTTTTTTGTTTTTCTATAGTGGAGCATGTAGTGATCTCTGATACAATTTTCTGTGTTATAATTTTGAACAAAGGATATTCTCTTGCTGTTTGGGAAGAAGGAGCTCATTGGGGGAGAGAATGAGAATTGGAGAACATCAGGAAAATTATGAGTTCTGATTGCTATTGTAAGTAGCAGAATATATTTATATTTTTTGATATGCATGAGAATTGAACTATATGAAATTACTATTCTTTCCAATTTATTCCACTGCAATGACCTAGAAACAAGGGCCCTCAGCAGTGAAGAGTTTACTAGTGCTCAGATCTTGGTTTCTAATTACTCTTCCCCATTAACAAACTACCAAAACTCCTTGAGCAACAGGCAATTCCAAGCGAAGGGAAAGTACAAGATCTAGCACAACCCAAGCACTGAAAAAAATAACGGTGATACACAAGTCTGTAGTGATATTAATAAGGAAAAAAAACTTTTGCTGACATCTGATACCAATTACTAGATATAGAAGACACAATAAAGTTAGAGAATTGTGTCCACCATTGTAATAAGAAATTCAGGCAAGAATCACCAATGTATATTAAAACTTTTGAATGAAATTTTTTATGAAATAGATAGTATAATCTCAAAGTATCTCCAAATGGGCTATTTGCAATGAGTTGTACAGGAGGAATTATAATAACAGAGAAACCTACAAGACCCCACTGTAGCCAAATAATCAACATCACCATTTGCGGGAGAAAAGACATCATGTGTTTCTTTTTCTTTTTTTTTTTTCTTAATTTAAAATTGCCATATCCTTATTGCCATATCCTTATCCTGTTTTTTTAAAAATTTATTTATCTAAATATTTCACATCATTGCAATCCCAGGGATTTACCCCCCTCCCTTCCCATCCTCCCCCCTTTCCTTCCTGCCCATAGTTGTGTGCTTCAGTTTGGTGCTTAGCTTGTTTTGTCTTTTCCTCATCACTTTTGTTTACTTTTTTTCATTATGTCCCATATATTAGTGAAACCATTTGACTTCTGTCTTTCTCTTTTTGACTTGCTTCTGCTAGTATGATTCCTTCTAAGTATATCCATGTTGTCATAAAGTCACCGAATTTGTCATTCTTAATTGATGAGTAATATTCCATCGTGTATATATACCACTTATTTTTTCATCCAGTCATCTGTTTGGGGGCACTTAGGGTGCTTCCATGTCCTTGCAATTATAAATAGTGGTGCGGTAAATATCCAAGCACAGGTGTCCCTTTGTACCCACATTGAGGTCTCTTTTGGGTAGATCCCCAAGAGAGGAATTGCTGGGTCAAATGGTAGTTCCATTTTCAACTTGAGGGTCCTCCACACAGCTTTCCATAAAGGTTGGACCAGTTTACATTCCCACCAGCAGTGTAAGAAGGAGTGTTCCTTGTTCTCCACATTCTCTCCAGCACTTGCTGTTGCTTGTTCTTTGAATGTGGGCCATTCTTACCGGTGTAAGGTGGTATATCGTTGTAGTTTTGATTTGCATTTCCCTTATTGCTAGTGATATTGAGCAATTTTTCATGTGTCTGTTGGCCATTTGTATTTCCTCTTTGGAGAAGTGTCTTTTTCGTTCCTCTCCCCATTTTTTTGATTGGGCTTTTTATTTTGCTTTTGTTTAGTTGTGTGAGTTATTTGTGGATCTTCATTATTAAATCCTTATCACCATTGTGGAGGGCAAAAATTTTTCCCATTCAGTTCGGCTTCTTTTAGTTTTTTCTGTTGTTTCTTTTGCTGTACAGAAACTTTTTAGTTTGAATGTAGTCCCATCTGTTTATGTATTCCTTCATTTTTTGCCATCTGTAGATGTTTCCAGAAAGGGAATTTTTTTTTTTTGAATTGTAATTCCTGAAGGGTTTTACCCAAGTTTTCCTCTATGTATATTATGGCTTCAGGTCTGACCTCTAAGTCTTTTATCCATTTTGAGTTGATTTTTGTACATGGTGTGAGGAGCTGTCCTGGTCCATTTTTTTGCATGTCTTAGTCCAATTTTCCCAGCACCATTTATTGAAGAGGCTATCATTGTTCCAACGTAAGTTTTTCACTCCTTTGTGAAAGATTAGTTGACTATATTTATGTGGTTTTATTTGAGGGTACTCAATTCTGTTCCATTGATCTGATTGTCTGTTTTTGTACCAGTACCAAGCTGTTTTAATTATTATGGCTTTCTAGTATAGTTTGAAGTTTGAAATTGTAATACCTCCATTTTCTTTTTTCTGGTCAGGAGGTTTTTTGATATTCAAGGCCTTTTGTTATTCCATATGAATTTCATTGATTTTTGTTCTATCTCTTTAAAAAATGTCATTGGGATTTTTATTGGGATTGTATTGAATCTATAGATTGTTTTGGTAAAATGGCCATTTTGATGATATTTATCCTTCATATCCATGAGCAGGGAATGTCTTTCCATTTCTTTATGTATTGTTCTATTTCTTTTAGCAGTGTTCTAAAATTTTCTTTGTAGAGTTCTTTCATGTTTTGTTTTTTGTTAGGTTTATTCCCAGTTTTTATTGTTTTTTGTTGGGTTTTTTTTTTTTGGTGCAATGGTAAATAGGATGGTTTTTCAAATTTCTTCTTTTTCTCTTTGACTTTTTGCATATAGGAAAGCTACTGACTTCTGTGTGTTGATTTTGTATCCAGCTACCTTACTGAACTGCTTTATTATTTCAAGCAATCTTTCTGTGGATTTTTTGGGGTCATCTATGTAGAGAATCATGTAATCTGCTTATAATGATAGATTCAGTTCCTCTTTACCTATTTGTATCACTTTTATGCCTTTCTCTTGCCTTATTGCCCTAGCTAGAACTTCCAGTACAACGTGAAAGAGTAATGGGGAGAGTGGGCACCCTTGCCTGGTTCCAAATCTCAACTGGAATGCTTTTAGTTTTTCCCCACTTAGGATGATGTTTGGCGTAGGTTTGTCATAGATAACTTCTATTATGTTGAGGTATGTTCCTTTAATCCCTAATTTTTCAAGGGCTTTTATCATAAATGGATGCTGGACTTTGTCAAATGCTTTTGCTGCATCTATTGATATTATCATGTGGTTTTTGTTTTTCTCTTTGTTGATGTGGTGTGTTATGTTAATTGATTTCCAGATGTTGAACCATCCTTGTGCCCCTGGGATAAATCCTACTTGGTCATGGTGAATAACGTTTTTAATGCATTGTAGGAATTGGTTTGCCAGGATTTTATTTAAAATTTTTGCATTCGTGTTCATTAGGGAAATTGGTATATAGTTTTCTTTCTTGGTGCTGTCCTTATTTGGTTTTGGGGAGTTGTATCTTTCTAACAATCTATCCATTTCATCCAAGTTGCTGTATTTATTTCCATATAGTTGTTCATAGTAATCTCTTATTATCCTTTGGATTTCTTTTGTGTCTGTTTTAATTTCTCCTCTTTTATTTGTGATTCTGTTTATTTGAATTCTCTTCATTCCTTTGTGAGTTTTACAAGGGGTTTGTCAATTTTATTTATTTTTTCAAAGAACCAGCTTTTGGTTTTGTTGATCTTCTGGATAGTCTTTTTGGCTTCTAGATTATTTATTTCTTCTCTTATTTTTGTTATTTCTTGTCTCCTGCTGGGTTTTGGGTTTTTTCTGTTCATCTTTTTCTAGTTTTTCGAGTTGGTAAATTAGGTAAATTGTTTTATTTTGTTATTTTCTTGGTTTTTGATATGGGCCTGTATTGCTATGAGTCTTCCTCTTAGATTTGCTTTTTTGCATTCCAAACATTTTGGAGCGCTGTGTCTTCTTTGTCGTTTGTTTCAAAGTAAGTTTTTATTTCATCTTTAATTCCTTCAATTGCCCATTCTTCCTTTATTAGCATGTTGTTCAGTTTCCATGTGTTGGATGTTCTTCTTTCTTTTCATTATTGATTTCTAGTTTGATACCCTTATGGTCTGAAAAAAGGTTGGTATTATTTTAATCTTTGTATATTTATTCATGTTTGCCTTGTGGCCTAGTATGTGGTCAACTTTAGAGAATGATCCATGTGAATTTGAGAAGGTGTATTCTTTTCCTTGTGAGTGTAGCATCCTGTAGATGTCTATTTGGTCCATTTTGTTTAGGTCTTCATTTAAGGCTTTTGTGTCCTTGTGTAGCTTTTGTTTTTATGATCTGTCCTTTGTTGAGAGTGGGTTGTTAAAGTCTCCTATTATATATGTGTTTTCATCTATATTTGTTTTCAGTTCTCTTAGTAGCTGTCTCATGAATCTTGGTGCACCCTCATTTGGTAAGTATATGTTGATAATTGTTATGTCTTTTTAGTTGGTTGACCCTTGAACCATTAGATAGTGACCTTCTTTATCCTTTGTTACTTTTTAAAATTTGAAGTCTGCTTTATTGGCTATCAGAATGGCTACCCCTGCCTTTTTTGGGGGGCCATTTGCTTGTAGGATCGTTTTCCATCCTTTCACCTTCAATCTATGCTTGTCTTTTGGGATCAAATGTGTTTCTTGGAGGCAACAGAATGTTGGGTTCTGTCTTTTAATCCAATCTGCCACTCTGTGTCTTTTAATTGCTGAGTTTCATATGTTTCTTGATGTGGTGCACTGATGACACAATCTTATTTCTCTGATTTTCCTGGGGGGAGGGCAGCACTCACCTAAATTTAATGGTAAGGAAGGATAGAACAAACCAGAACTGAAGGACATTCTAAAGAATCACTAGCTTCTGCAGTTCCAGAACATCAACTCATGAAAGACAAAGAAAATCTCAAGAATTATTTTGGACTAGAGGGTATGGAAAGGCTTTATCACTAAATGTGCTATGTGATTCTATGTGATTCCTTGGGTGCAGGGGGCATATATTAGGGGCTGAGCATTTGAATACATTTTGGCCCTTATGAAACTTGGGATGAGATGGAAAGATGGCTGTAAAAAACACTTTTGAAACAGAAGGCAAATATGATATATTTGCCATTATATTATATTATACAGGTTAAACCTCCTGAATTTGGTAAGTATGCTGTGATTCCATAAGAAAATGTGCTTGCTCTTAGGAACTAGACCTGGTGCATATAAAGAGGTAGAAGAAAGTACATAATATCTCTAACTTTCTTTCAAATGGGCCAGTGACATATATGTGAATGTATGTATCTACTCAACCAAGTTTAAACTTCTAACCAAAGATCTCTCGCTGCCAGACTTTCAAGAAATAAATCTATATTACACAAACAACTCAGTCATGCTATTTGTTACAGTGCTACAATGCCAACAACAACCAAATAATAGGAAATCCTAAATATAAACTGATCTTCCAATGAGATTTTAGTTTGGGGGATAAATCCTAATAGTTTAAGACCTTTCCAACAACAGCATGATAGATGAATTCCAAAAGGCCTAATTCACACTTCCATTGGCACTTTGTGATATAGATGGTCACCCTTCTAGTAAATGAGTCACCACACAGGTGTTCCTGTAGCTCTTCTCAGAGCCCATTACTGGGCCTGTGCTGATTCAAACTCCATTACTGAGCCTTCCTCCTTCCATTACTATTAGTAACTTCTGGTTCATGCTCTTTAAATCCTGATATCAATAAGGAGAAATATTTCACAATTTAAACTCAGGACTGAACCACTGATTTACCTTCTTAGTGTGCTTACTATTCAACTTGGAAGGGCTGTAAAGGATTTCATTGGGTAGTTGGTGGATGACATGAGAGAAAAAAGGCCAGAAACAACAGCAGAGATGTGTTTTGGGGGAAATCTTAGAGAGGAATGCCAGGAAAGAGATGTACCAGGACAAGGAGCTGAATTGAGGGAAGACAAGAAAGAAATGAGGAACTGGGAAACTCGAGGCTGGGGATTGCTTACGTCCATGGTACCCTGGGCAACAAAAGCCTGCAGTTCCATGGGCAAAAATAGCAAGACCTAGTCTAAAAAAAAAAAGCCTGAACTCAGAGAAATTTCTTGACCAACACTGGCAGGAGGCAAGACCCCCAGAACCTGACACCAGAGCCATAAGGAAAAGCAGCAAAGCAATTGAGATGGGATTGGATTGGAGAGGATGGCCTGCAGCAAGAAAACATGGACAGATCACAAACGAATATAACCTGGCCACCCAACGCAAACTTAAGATTGAAAATCTAACAGCAAGGTTCGCCTGGACCCAACAATGCAGTCCCTCACCCAGAGAAAAGACACTAATATAGGAAAGAAACTAATGGACTCACCACAGCTAATAAACAACAAAGAGTGGGGTGTGAGAGAATGGAAAGGAAAAAATATATAACAGAGAAAGGAAAAATATATAACAGAGAAAGGAAAAAAAATATAACAGAGAGGTTGTAACCCAAAGAACAAAATAAAATTGTTTATATTTTAAAAAAAATAATAATAATAAATTAAATGTATGAGACAGTGGGAAAAAAAAGAAATGGGGAACTGAATTTTTGATTTAAGAATGGCAGGCTACAACAGAATGGAAGCATAGAGCAAGAGAGGGAGGGGAGGGGAAAAGCAGGGGAGGGGGAGGGCACAAAAGATTAAGACAATTCATGGGAGATAAGGTAATGGAAGAAACTCAGGGTAGACAATGATGTAGTATATAGATAGATATAGATAGATAGATAGATAGATAGATAGATAGATAGATAGATAGATAGATAGATAGATAGATAGATAGATAGATAGATGATAGATATATAGATGATAGATAGATAGATAGATAGATAGATAGATAGATAGATAGATAGATAGATAGATAGATAGATAGATAGATAGATAGATAGATGATAGATAGATAGATAGATAGATAGATAGATAGATAGATAGATAGATAGATAGATAGATAGATAGATGGATGGAATCAATAAAAATTTTTAAAAAGAAAAAAGAATGGCAGGGTATTCAGACGATGTCCATAAGCAGCCCAGCTCAGTGATTGTTTTGTCAGAATGAGTGCACCCAGGGCCTGGGGATAAACTGGGATTAACAAAGTGTCAAGGACAGAATTTTATTTATAATAGTTCTCAGGATTTTTAACAACGGACTGACAGAGTTCCATAGATTTATGTCATTTTTCTAAAAAGAACACCCATTTCTTTACACAATACACCTCACCCTTTACAGAGACCATCCCATCTTTCTATATAGTTTTGGCAGCATTTACTCTCCTAAAGTTGGAGAGCCCAAGGCTTTCTCATGCATGATCATGCACAGGGATTAAGACTGAAGCTATGAAGATGGCATTTACTTTATTCACTTGTTGCTGTTCCACAGACTTTTATCTTGACACCTCCCACACTAACCATCAAAGGGAACTGAGGAAACAATCACCTGCGGTCTCAGATGGTGGTCAGACATGGTGAATCATTGTTCATTTGTTAAGCTTCTGCTGAGCAGTTAAGGCACCAAATACTGAGTAATATATGAATAACACAGGGCCCTGACTTCTTTAGAAGAGGAGCAGACTTCTTGGAAGAGGGGCAGACTTCTTGGAAGAGGGGCAGACTTCTTGGAAGAGGGACAGACTTCTGTAGAAGAGCTCAGACTTTAAAATACAAACCCATCCCATTTACCATCGCACCAAAAACAATTAAATACCTGGGAATAAACCTAACAAAACACGTAAAAGAACTATACAAAGAAAACTTTAAAATGCTACTAAAAGAGATAGAAGAAGACACAAGGAAATGGAAAGACATTCCTTGTTCATGGATGGGAAGAATTAACATCATCAAAATGGCCATCCTACCAAAAGCAATCTACAGATTAAATGCAATCCCTTTAAAAATTCCAATGACATTCTTTAAAAAGATAGAACAAAAATTACAAAAATTCATATGGAATAACAAAAGACCTCGAATATCAAAAAACCTCCTCTCCAAAAAAAGAGAGAATGGAGGACTAACTATTCCAGACTTCAAGCTATACTACAAAGCCATAATACTTAAAAGGGCTTGGTACTGGTACAACAACCGACAATCAGACCAATGGAACAGAACTGAGAATCTGGAAATAAAGCCACACACATATAGCCAATTAATCTTTGACAAAGCAGGGAAAAACTTACATTGGAACAAAGATAGTCTCTTCAACAAATGGTGCTGGGAAAACTGGACTAAGACATGCAAAAAAATGGACCAAGACATCTCTCTCACACCATGTACAAAAATTAATTCAAAATGGATAAAAGACTTAGAGGTCAGACCTGAAGCCATAATATACATAGAGGAAAACATAGGCAAAACCCTCCATGAAGTACAATTCAGAAACCCCTTCCTGGAATCATCTGCAGAAGGCAAAAAATTGAAGGAAAA
>PVHY01006230.1:42595-76313 GCA_004024945.1 Uropsilus gracilis
TCTGCACGGCAAAAGAGACAACAGAAAAAACTAAAAGAAGCCCAACCAAATGGGAAAAAATTTTTGCCCTCCAAAAGAGTGATAAGGGATTAATAACACTGATCTACAAGGAACTCACACAACTAAACAAAAACAAAACAAGATGCCCAATCAAAAAGTGGGGAGAAGAACTAAAAAGACATTTCTCCAAAGAGGAAATGCAAATGGCCAACAGACACATGAAAACCACTCAATATTACTAGAAATCAGAGAAATACAAATCAAAACCACAATGAGATACCACCTTACACCAGTAAGAATGGCCCACATCAAAAAAACAGGCAACAACAAGTGCTGGCGTGGATGTGGAGAGAAAGGAACCACTACTACACTGCTGGTGGGAATGTAAACTAGTCCAACCACTATGGAAAGCAGTATGGAGAACCCTCAAACTAATGAAAATGGAATTACCATTTGACCCAGCAGTCGCACTTTTGGGAATCTACCCAAAGGAGACCTCAATGTGGGTACACAAGGACACCTGTGCTCGGATGTTTATTGCAGCACTATTTATAATTGCAAAGTTATGGAAACAACCCAAATGCCCCAGAACAGATGAGCGATGAAAAAGATGTGGTATATATACACAATGGAGTATTACTCATCAATTAAAAATGACAAATTTGATGAATTTATGGAAACCTGGATGTACCTAGAAGAAATCATTCTAGCAGAAACGAGCCAAATAGAAAGGGACAGAAACCAAATGGTTTCACTACTATATGGTCAACCAAATGAAACTGCACAAGGGGAGAATGCGGACCAGCCGGAGCGGGTGGGAAGGGGAGGTGGTGGGTGACCCCCAGGGACTGAAATGATGTGAAATATATATAAATTATAAAAAATATAAAATAAAATAAAATACAAACCCAGCTGCCTGGCGGCAGAGCCTCCAACTTCCGCTTCTACTTTGGCTTGGCTGCCCCTCTCCTGGGAAGGGGCTTTTTCTTTTGCTCAGGTTCTACACAGGGCCCTTCAGCTGGAGTCTGCTTACAACTCTTTCTGGCTTCAATGCTTCCGCACGGTCCCACTCTCTTGGGAGATGATGGCGGTCAGTCACCATTGATATTGTGCCAGATTTGGCTTGGTTGGTGCATTTTAAACTTTGGTTCTCTCCTCCTTGCCCAGCCCTTTGGGCCTTCAGTGACTTCTGGCTTGTGTTGACTATCAGATTGTGTTGGACTGGTTCTCATGGCGGCTCTGCTGATGGGTCTTGGTCACTCCAATTTGGGCTCTGACTATTTTGTTGAATGCTTGTCTATGAGGGAATGCTTGATTTCAGAAATGATCAGGAGTCCCTTTGAAGTATTTGCCAGCTAAAGATCTTTGGGTACACTAGAATGTGATGACTTTGCAGTTTGGATGTGTATGCGCAGGCAGGCATGTACCCTAGAATGGGCAATATGGGTTTCTCTCCTTTACAAGTCTCTGAGAGCACCATAGTTTTGTCTGACAACATTTTAAGTTAACTTTAACTTTTAAAATCCAACAATACGTAAAGATGGCCATCATCACGTGTAAATAACCCATTTGTACAAGTTTGTTGTTGTTGTTGTTTTTACTATTGCATGGTAGTCCATCAAGAATCAATTAATTTGTTGAAGCCAGTGACATGTAGATCATTTCCAATCTCTGCTGCCACAAATAACACTTCAATCAACATTCTTGTGGGTGTGTCTTCACACCCTGGATTATTGATGTATTACAATGCCTCTAACTGGAATTACTGGATTAAAGCAAAACATATGAAAGCTATTTGGCACACTGTTTTCCAGGAATATTGTAATAGTTTAGAACATATACCTGCAGTGTGTAGAACACCAGGGAATGACTTTCATGTGTATACCCTGCACATGGTAAAAAGAAGACCTTCTCTTGTCAGGGCAGAGATCTTGATACTTGCATTTGGGGGCTACTCAGTAAATGGACGTATCAGGACTCTGGGAGAATGAAGTTCACACTTTTAATTGTGTTGTTCTCACAGGTATAATCACTACTCTTAGGCACCATGCAAATATTGGTGATAAAGAAGCAAAAGTACATATCTACTTAGAGAGGTCAAAGATTAAAGAGTGATAGGTTAAACCACAAAAGTAAGTTAGGAGGTGAGGTCCTAACTGAGACATGGGCACAGAAAGGGCAAAAGGAACAGGCAAGGATATGCTGGTGGCTGTGACAACCTAGACCAGCTTTGAAGAGTGGGTAGGAGTGAGTTCTATGAAGAAGTGGGGAAGAGCAGAGTGATCACAAGTGCAAGGTCTTAAAGACCCGAATGAGAAGAATCAGGGGAATTATACCAAGGAGTCAAAGCATCAATGAATCCAAGCCCTGAAAAGGTTTTTCAGCGAGTGCCCCCTTTTCAATCCACTTCATAGTGGCAGCCAGAGCACCATTTGCTCCACTGGCATGTGGACAGACTTCAGGAGCTGCCAGTGACCATCTGTGACAAAGAGGATGCCTTAACTGGGAGCACAGGGTCGGGCGCTTTATCATTCAGTCTTTCCATGATAAGGGGCATCTGGCTTTTACACATAATGTGTGATAGTTTAACATTTGTTATTTTAGCAAAGGAAGGACCCCAGAGTTTCAGGTTAGGTGATAAGGCTGAGAAGTTGTACTGCCATCACAGGATGGAGCAGGTCAGGAGGAGGAGATGGTGAACTACTCTGGGACTATTAAAGTGAGAGCCTGACAGCTCTCTGAGAGGAGGTTTATGGTAGTGTGTGAGTATAGAGGTCCGGAACTTTAGAGGGATGGGTAAGAATTTTAGTACCTCAGGAGGCTGAGCTCACTCTGGGAGGGCAGCAGGTAAGGTAACACAATTAGTTTTAAGGTAGAAATCTGAAAAAGTTAATATTTAAGGGACAAGTAGAGGAAGAGAAGCTAAAAGCTTAAAAAAAGAGTCTGAGATTGAAAAGTTACATGTAAGAAACCAGTGCCCATGGACTGGAGAAGGATTGAATTCAAACAGAAAAGGTGATCGGAGGGTCTGGTGCCACTGATCTTAAACAAATAGGGGTTAATCCACTTCATTCATCAGGCAGGAGATCCCTGATGGTCTTTGTTGGCAGCAGTGCAGTGGAGGAGTTAGGGGTGAAGCTGAATTGAAGTAAATGAGTGACAATTTAGGGAACTGAAACAAGCTGGCATGGGATAATGTATTTAATAGCTTAACTGAATTAGAGAAAGCAATACATGAAAAAGAGGAATGTAGGATTGATGAAGGAGATTCAACAAATGGAAGATATTTAGGCATGTTTATATGCTGAGGGTATAGGAGCATAGAGAGGAAAGATTAAAATTGTAGTAGAAAGAGGAAATTCTGTGGGATAAGACCTGTTGGTGAAGTTTATAGTGCATAGGGTCAAGAAAAAAACCCAGATACTCTAATAACATTGAGGGATGTGTAGAAGAGATAGACATAGAGAATGAACAGCAAGTAAGATGTATACAATAGCACCAAGTATGGCAAAGATTGAACAGCATCACATGAGAAATCAGTAGGTCAATAGCTTGACAAATAAGGAGGTCAATGCTTCAGAGTAATTTTATTATGTTGGTGTGATTATCAGCTAAAGTATGGTGATTGAATACTGTAGGGATAGAATAAATAATCTCTTAATTACTGAGGGAGTTAGAAGTTATGAATTTGATTGTGAAACATGATGTTCTAAGCAAAGAGAGATGTTCAGTGAAATGTACTCTGGTAGTTTGGCAGTATAGATATGTGAAATCTGAAATGTAATTTGATAAATCCCAATGATCCTAATTTATTCATATTAACTTGGAGTAATTACATCTACCAAGAGGCTCTACTCCTAGAATTATTGGAATAAAATAGACTTTATTGGGATAAAATTGAGAAATTTTGTGCATCCTTTTATTACCATGTCCTTTACATCTTTGGTAAGGTCGTAATGACCTAAGTGTCAAACACAAGAGAATGTTTAAAAATCTAGGATATGTCTGTTTGCTAAAAAATGACAAATTATGTTACAAATGTCACTGTGGTAACATAGGAAATGCTTGTCTCAGTATTAGGTTACAAAACCGTAAAGATCATTGTATTAATAGGGTAATTTGCTGTGTTTTATATCATTCCCCTTGGCCCATGGGTGAAGTATTGAATGAATAAATACAGAAAAATGTTAACTGTGTTGGTATCTTACTACATAGGACAATAGAAGGTACTATATTTACTTTTTAGTTTCTCATATTTTTCCAGTTTTCTTTAGTGAACTTGTTATAATTTAAAAAAATATAGTGATATTGTGCACCTGTAATCCCAGTTACCTGAGAGGCTGAGGCCAGGGATGACTTGACTCTGTGGGTTTGAGACAATGCTGGGCAACATAGGGAAATCTAGTCTCTAAAACTAAATAAATAATAAAAAAATAAGTAAAAATTTCTTAAAAGGTTTCATAGTAAAAGGAAGAGGAGAGATGGGGAAGTGACTTGAGAGGGAGGCAAGATTAGTGTGAGGAGGACTTTTGAAGACAGGGATTATATGCAAGAGTTTGCGGTCAGCAGAAATGGTATTAGGGGGTAGGCTACTGAAGAGAGCAAGACAATTAGGGGAGATGAGTAATGTGATGGGGAGAGTAGCCCCAGAAGGAGAAATACACCTTCCCTGAACAATAGAGAAGATTAGAATGGGGAACTCTGGAGACATAATGGAGGAAATTTTTATTTAAAAACATTTATATTATTTGGAACCTGGTAGTTCAATCTGCTCAGGGTCAAGATGAGGAGATACGTCAGGGATTCAAGAGAGAAAATACATGAATTAGTTATTTTGCAGAAATGGAGTCAAATGGGATGAGAAGCATGAGGATGGGCAGCAGTGTGGCCCTTCTCAGGACAAGCAGCAGCATTTGTCACAGCATTGAGTCAGGTTATAGAATTGTTTGGGTAGGCCTGGAAGAGTAGGACTAGAAACAGGAAGTTAGCTGGAGTTAAATCTGAAAACGCCTGTGGACTCAAAAACCCTCAGAAGCTGAAAATCAAATTTAACCTGATCAAGGGTGAATGAGAAGTAGAAGAAAGGTGGTTAAGGGCAGAACAAAGATGGAGCAAGATTTGCCACCCAGGAAGAGGACATTTGCTCTGTGAGGGTGTGACAGTGACCTCAAAGGGTGGCAGAAACAGGAGTGGAGAAGGGAGGAGGAGGGTAGATGGGAGGACACTCAGATGTTAGGTAGGTGGTCATCACCAGGGGAGTTAATGTTGACTGGGACAGCAGAGGACAGACTAAAGCTGTGAGTGAATATGAGGGTCAGAAAGGCAGTAAGAGAAGCACCCAGTAGTTTCTGCTGCCTGAAGACCCCACACCAAAATTTGATATAGAGGAAAACACTTGCTGGCCAAGGAGTAAAAACAACAGCGGGAAATGACCCAAGAGATTTCAGAGTTCCTGACTCAGCAGGAAGCCAGAAGCTCACCTAAAAAGAACATATAAAGTAGCCTGAGAAACGACCTAACAGGTATCTCACTCAAGAACCTCTCCCCTGTGGAGCTGTACCTTGCTCTCTCTCCCTTAATGACTTCCTAAAGTCTCCACATCACTGGGAGTTTCTGTCATTCCTTACTGACTACATGGTAGCTCACTTCATTCCTCAAAGTTTGAGCTTCCAAGAACTTGTTTGGGCAGTTTTGTGAACTCAGGGAGTTTCTTGGGATGTCAGAGGACTAGAGACAAGGATGGGAATGAGCAACCCAATAGCAGAGGAGAATGAGCATTTCAGGGTCCTTAGTAAAATATCCTATATGCAGTACAGAGAAGAAATCATCTACACCTATTATGGGCCCTTAGGGGGAGCAGAGAAAAACAAACTTCCGGGCTCTTTATTCTGCCACCAGAGGGGTAAGGAGGGAAAGTGGTATCATTACAGGGTTCTTCTGAATAAAGATTTTATTTGAGATTTTGTAAAATGGGGCAATGTCCTATGTTGTCCATAGAATGAAAGGATGAGTTAAATAGATCAGAGAATCTGAGACATGCCACACATAACCACAAAATACAATTAAAATGACTGTGCCACAAAATTGTCCAGGAAAGAGTGAGACTGGATTTTATACAACAGCCCATCTTTGTGTAGTTGTTGATAAGAAAATAAAAAAGAAAAGAAATAGAAAAAAAAAGTGAAATTGGATTTGGGGTTGGTCTTGGAATAGCACTTGGATATGTGGTGTTGGGGGAGGGAAGACGAGTGAGTATAGACAGGGAGAAGCATGAGGTGATCCAGGGACAAGATACACCAACCTGCTCAGATGAGATGTAGAAGCTGAAACTGGTGGGTGGGATCATTGTAGGCACTGGAGAAGAGACAGCAAGGTCATGGGGCAAATGCTGTAAGAATTTGAATCAAAGCTCCAAATCATGAAAAGAAACTCTTTCCATGCATTCATGGTTTCTAATTTTTTTGTCATGTACCCTATTAGTTATAAAATATTTGAATCTGTATCCTTGACATAATAAAAGTAATATATATGTTTATTTTAGAAGTTTGATTTTTTCTTTGTGAACAAATATAAATAAAATTAGATTCCATTAGGAGAATGTAAACGCAATCCACAGACCAAATATTGTAAACTATTTAAAAAAAGACATATCTGATAAAGAACTTCATAGAAAAGATACCAAAAAAACATTTTTATACAAAGTAATTAAAAAATGGACAATCCACTTAAAAAATCGACAGAAGACTTAACCTCACCAAAAAAATACATAGTTTGCAAATAGGCATACTAAAAGATACTCCTCATCATGTCCTCCTAAATAAAAAGTAAAACAAGCATTGAAATGCCACTGTGTATCATTAGAGACCAAATTTCTAATTGACATCACCAAAACTGAGCAAGAATATAAACTCACAGGAGGTTCATTCATAGCTGCTGGGAATGCAAAAAGATGGTCACATTAGAAGAGAGTTTGGCAGATTCTTATACTACACATTCTCTTACCATTTGATCCAGCAGTCACACATTCTGGTATTTACCCACATTAGTTGAAAACATATAATACCTACACATGGATATTTACACCAAGTTATTTCTAATTTCCAAAACTTTGTACTAACCAAGATGCCCTTTAGTAGGTGAATGAATACACTGTGTTACATCCAGACAATGGAATATTTCCAGAAATAAAAAGATATGAGTTATGAAGCTGTGAATAAACAGGGAGGATCCATATGTGCACAATACCAAGTGAAAGAAGCTAATGTGAAAGGGCTGTATGTTCTCCCACATAATGAAGGCTGCAGTAAAGCATAGTAACATTATTCTTCTACCCAGTTACACCCAAGGTTTGTCTCAGTAGGCAGCTTCATTAGCAAAGCTATTTATGTGTTTCAGGTCAAATGGAATTCAGGGAGATGGGATGGTAGTTATTGATTTAAGAAAACTCCTTTTATCCTCCAAAACTGGTGATGAAAACTTCTAGCCTCCAGAATTGGTTATGCTCTCTGTATTGGGGGCCTAAAAATTAATTAAGTCCAATCTCTGCTCTTGAATCACCTTGAGTCACCAATCCTATGATCTGCCTACTCATTCCAGAAACTAGGCATCCCAAGCCTAACGGGGACTAATCAAACCCCTCTGAGGTCTGTCTTCTCTTGCCAGCACCATCCTCCATGTGCTGTCCGCCTCTTCTCCATCACGTTGATATACTGTCAAGGATTCTCTTTATGTAAATCTTTCCTTTTCCTGTGCTTTCTGAAATTCTTGCTCCTTGGTATATAATCTACCTACCTTATTAACCCAGTCATTTCCTGGGAAGTTCCAACCTGGCTTTTTCCCAAGACAGTTTCTGCATCAGTACTCCAGAAAATGACCTTACATTCCTCCCTACTTTCCACCACTCTCCAGGACCTCAGTCCTCTGAATCTGCCAAAAGCCCGCTCCTTGGAGAGTCTCACAAAGCCAGCTTCTTCCTCTATTCTTCCTTCTGCCCTCTCGTTACCTTCTCAGCATTTACAGTCTCCTGGCTTACTCTCCTGCCCTCACCCCAACCCTACTCTACTCAGACAACTTCTTCTTCCCCTTTGACAACACCAACTTCCTTCTGTTCCTCAGCTCAGACTCCAGAACCACATCCAAGTCCACAAGGAAGCATCCACTCTCTAGCCACCATCTTCCTCCCAACTTTCACCTCCTTGTTTCCATGGCTATAGGGCATTTCAGCAAACTACAGACTGAGTATTGATCAGCTCACTGCTAATTGGTAAATCAAGTATAGTGGATGTAGAAATGCCTGTGTGTTTGTCTATGGATGCCTCTTGCTTTCAACAGCGGAGCTGAGGATTTGAGATAGACTGTCAGGTCCATGTGTCAAAAACATACAGCAGCTGACCCTTTAGGGAAATTTGTTGACACTTGCTTTAAGAAAATAAAATAAAGCAAATATATTTTTTTCAATAGTAACACATGAGTAGCTGGAGGTTTAGTAAATACAGAAAAATACTAACACAATAAAGAAAAACAAGTCCTCATTTTTCAGTAGCTCAGATTTCATCACTATTAATACTTTTGTGTTTTTCTTCCTGTGACTGTGTAGTTTTCATGCCTCCATGTGTCCATATATGACTATGCCTACAGAAGCAAATTATTTTTTAATTTTTTATTGATTGCATATATATACATATATAATACATCAGTGTCTATCTTGAGACTTTCCCATCACCCCATCACCTGTGCACTGTCTTTAATCTCCTGTGCCCTGTCCCTCCCATGATCCCACCTTCCTCCCCCTCTCTTGTTCTATGCTTCTGTTTCTTGGCAGTTTTAAATTTTTCTTGACTGTTAATGCATTTGTTTTGCCTATATCCCTCATATAAGTGAGACCATTCCATAATTCTTTCTTTCTGACTTATTTCCCTTAACATGACTTCTTCTAGCTCCATCCATGTTACTGCAAATGAAATGTTTGTCTTCTTGGAAGCAAATTATTTTGACAAAAATAGGATCCTATCACCTGCAGTCACATTTGATACAAGATATTGTATACAAGTTACAGTATTTGATAATTATACTGTGTGTCTTGGAATCATGCAAACATAAGAGGTGATATATGAAAATAGCTATAGTCTCAGTTTATACACAAAATTAGAAGCAATTAAATCTTTCAAATTTTAAACATAAGCCAAAGATTCAGTATTTCTTAAGCAAGTTGGCTGTAACCATTTTTAATTAGATCTCCACATAACTGGCTCATGAAGAGAAATATTGACTCCCCCACCCCCACCCCCTTGGCAAATAACTACTCAGACAAAAATTTTTTTTAATTTTTTAAAAAAATTTTTATTTATTTTTATTCTTTAAATCACAACCTCAGTAAATGGTTTTTGGAATACCTTCCCCTCCCTCTGATATCCCCTCCATTCTCTCAAACCCCTCTCTTTGTTGTTTACTAGTCTGTGTTAAGTTCATTAGTCTCTTTCTTTCCTGTGGCAGTGTCCTTTCACTGAGTGAGGGACTGTGTTCTTGAGACCAGGCAGACCATGCTGGTAGGTTTTCAGTGCTAACCTTGCATTCTGTGGCCAGTCTATATTTATTTGTGGTCTGTTCATGATTTCTTATTCCAGGCTGTCTTCTCCAGTCCCTTCTCTGTGTTGTTTTGCTGCTTTACTTTATGGTTCTGGCATCTGGTTTAGGGGGTCTCACCCCCAGCCAGTGTTGGTGAAGAAGTTTCTCTGTGAATACAGGCATCTGTGAATAGCTGTTGTAGATCATCTCCTCTGCCTCAGTTTACAGCTTTGCTGTGGGGCCGACTCTTTGACTTTCCTTTCCTGTGGCATGGAGGAGGGGCATCTTGCTCTCTTAGATGGCATCTCAGAAATGAAGTGTTGGCTCTTCCAGACCTGGTGAGTGTGTAGGTGTAGATTCATGACATTGTGTTTCTATAGTTGTTTTTCCAGTCTCGCATATGTTGGTTCTCTCGATATTCCATCTTTTGTGGGCTGTATTTTTACCTAGTTCCTCACCCATTCTATGATGATGTTTGTATTATCTGTTCTTCCTCCTCCTGATTAACTGGAGAGTGAAATGGAAGGGTCATTCCCCTCCCCCACCCACTCACTGCCCGTGCCCTGGTAACTCCCTGCATGGGGGTGGGGCCTACAAGGCCAGGCAGGCACAGTCCCAAGACCCCTTGACTTGGCCAAACCGTGGCTCAGCTCATTCAGGCTGCAGATGGCTGCCCTGTGCAACTATCTGCTAGTGGATGGATCTAAAACCCCACCCAGGTCCCCCTCCCAGGCTCTCTGGTGCAGGGGCAGCCAGAACACATTTTTTTTTCAAGTGCAACAACCCAATACTTTTGGAAGATAAATTAGATACAATTAAAAAGCCACTAATACAGGAAAAATTTGAGAAAATCCAAGCAGGATGCAGCCCCTTGATGGATAGAGGGGGCATGTGTCCTCCTGCTTCAAGTACAGGTATCATTGTACATGGTTAGGAGCAGAAGTGACATTTCAGACAGGAAGCAGAACTCAGCAGGTAGACCATACCAAGACCTGAACATGATCCCCAACCCCCACCCTGGTTTTCAGAGCTGCACAGTCTACTGCATATAGGGCAGGAGAGGGAAGAGACGAACCCCCTTCCCATCTGATTAGTGGTGCAAGATCAACTGCAGAGTGTAGATGAAAGTGTGAAGATGCTCCAGTTCTTTCTCCCAGCTCTTGGAACCTAGGGAAACTTGGCATAATATAGCATTTGCTATTTAGCATAATGTGGAGTAGGGGTGTCTGAGAACTACATATTCTGGTGAATAGAAGTCCTATACCAGAGCACATTTCTATGATGTGGTTGCTATTTAAAATACCAGTTTTCTTAAATATTAAAATTCTATGGTATTCAAAGTGCAAAACTAAGTATAGTACTACTAGACTTTTTTTCAGTAATTCAAAAGATATTAGAATTCTGTCATCTTGGGAAGATTAGCTGTAATCATGTTGTGTCAGTTTGGTGTTGTGTATTTGGGCTTATTTTCACTCTGTATTTGGACTTATTTTTCACAGTGTTGTATGGAATAATTTCACTGTGCTACACTAACTTATCCCTTCCTCCATCCAGTCCCTGACTTCCACAGATATTTTTACTGTTTTCATAGTTTTGTCTTTTTCCATCTCTCATACAGGAATCAGAGACAAATTCTTTTACTCCATGGTATGCAATGTGGTTTCCTATAGGTTTTCAGGGTTTAATAACTTTCTTCAGTTTAATAACTATTCCACTGTGTATATACCATAGTTTATTCAACTACAAGAGGACATCTTGATAGCTTATAAGATGACTAGAAAAATTACAAACCTCCATGTACAACTTTTTGTAGGGATATAATAAGTCTTCAATCATTTGAGTAATGGATTAAAATTGCTAAATCATATGGTATCAATATGTTTAGCTCTATAAGAAACTGCTGTACTGTCTTCCAAAATGACTGTGTCATTTTGAATCTCCAATAGCAATGAGAATCCTGTTACTTTACATTATCACCAACTTTGGGGCTTGTTCATGTTCTGAAATTAGACCCAACAATTTCATAGTGATAGCTCCTTGCTGTATTAATTTCCAATTCCCTGATGACATATGAGGTAGATCATTGTGTCACATCCTTATTTGCCATTGCATATCTTTTTGGTGAGGTGTCCAACTCTTTTGGATATTTTTAAGTTAGCTGTTTATTTCCTTTCAAGAGGGTACTCTAAGAGATACAAGAGGGCACTCTAAGAGATTCATCAAGGAGGACTCTTACTCCCACACACCCATAAATTCCATAGCTTTGAACATTTAATATAGAAGATTAATTTGGGCAGTTTGAAACAAAGGATCCTCAAATGCTTAATTATAGTATTTTAAGTCTATTGGAAAAATTAGTTTGCCTGCATGAATTTTACAGCTTAGGAAAAATCCAGGATCAATAACTAAATATGAAGCATCTAAGAGTTGAGTCAAAGGGGAAGCTGAGAACGCTGGGAGGAAGTTGTAGAAAGTAGAAAGTGTACCTGGAGTAGATGGGATGAAGCTTACATGAGAAACTTTGAAGAAAGATCTAAGAGTTAGTATTGTCAGATGTATGAAAAGGGATGAGCAAATATGAGCAGCAATGCTTCTTTTGAACTTAATAAAATCACTTCACTAACACCCCTGTCAAACCTATTTCTCCTCCTGCATTCTCTGTCTCTGTCTACCCTGAGGTTCTCCCAAGAACTTAACACCCGTGAAACATCTTAATTTCTTGTGCCCATCCCTCCTCTGATTTTTCCCTCCTTTCCTTCTCATACTCTATGCTTTGTACCTGTTAACAGTTTTAAATTATTCTTGGCCATTTTTTGTTTGTTTGTTTTCCCTATGTCCTTCATATAACTGAGACCATGCAGTGTTTCTCTTTTCCTTTCTGGCTCATTTCTGCTAACAGGACTTCCTCTAGCTTCATCTGTGTTGTTGCAAATGACATGTTTATCTTTTTTGACTGATGAATAATATTCCATCATGTACATATATCATGGATTTCTGTACCATTCATTTATTTTGGGACATTTGGGTTACTTCCATACCCTGGCTATTGTAAATAGCACTGCAATAAACATCTGGGTACAGATGTCTTTTTGGATTAGAGTTTTTGTAACCTTTGGATAGACTTCTAGCAGTGGGATTGCTGGATTGAATGGGATTTCCATTTTCAGTAGTTTAAGGGTCCTCAACACAGCTTTCCATAGTGGTTGGACCAGTTTGCATTCCCACAAGCAGTGTAAAAGTTTTCCTTTCTCTCCACATCCATGCCAGCATTTGCCCATTTTTTTTAATGTGAACCATTCTTTTTTCTTTCTTTTTTTTTTTTGAGTCTAGGTCTCACTGTGTTGCCCAGGGTTGTCTCATCAGTCTCCCAGGTTGCTGGGATTACAAGCGTGCACCACCGCACCTGGTTTATGTGGGCCATTCTTACTGGTGTGAGATGATGTCTCATTGTGGTTTGGATTTGCATTTCCCTGATTATTTAGTGATGTTGAGCATTTTTTCATATGCTTATTGGCCATTTATATTTCTTCTTTCAAGAAGTGTCTTTTTAGCTGTACATCCCATTTTTTGACTGGGCTTTTTACTTTGTTTTTGTTAAGGTGTATGAGTTCCTTGTGGATCTTTGTTATCAGACCCTTATCACTTGTATGAAAGACAAAAAATTTTTCACATTCACTTAAGTTTCTTTTATTTTGTTTATTGTCTCCTTTGCTGTTCAGAAGCTTTTGAGTTTAATGTAGTCCAAGTTGTTTATATTTTCCTTCTTTTTTTTCTAAGCATTGGTAGCTGTGTCCTGAAAAAGGTTTCAGAATTGTTAGCCTTGGAGTGTTTTGCCCATATTTTCTTCTTTGTATTTTATGATTTCAAAACTCACATCCAAATCTCTTATCCATTTTGAGTTGATTTTTGGACATGATGTGAGGGAGTAGTCAAGATTCATTCTTTTGCATGTAACAGTCCAGTATTCTCAGCACCATTTGTTGAAAAGATTATCCTTGTTCCATTGTAAGTTTTTACCCCTTTGTCAAAAATTAGTTGATCATACATATGTGGCTTTACTTCTGGACTTTCAGTTTTGTTGGCCTGTGTGTCTGTTTTTATTCCAGTACCATGCTATCTTAATTATTATGACTTTGTAGTATAATTTAAAGTCTGGGAGTGCACTCCTCCATTCTCTCTCTTTTTGGTTGGGAAAGCTTTGCTTATTTGTGTTTTTTTATTATTTTGTATGAATTTCAATAGTATTTGTTCTACTTCTTTAAAGAATATCATTGAGATTTTTATTGGAATTGCATTGAATCTGTAGATTGCTTTTGGTAGTATGGCCATTTTGGTAATGTTGATTCTTCCAATCCATGAGCAGGGAATATCTTTTCATTTCTTTGTGTCTTCTATTTCTTTTAACAATGTTTCATAATTATCTTTGTATAGGTCTTTTACATCTTTTGTTAAATTTATTCCCAGGTATTTAATTTTTGTTGGTATAATTGTAAATGGAGTGGTTTTCTTCATTTCTTCTTCTTCAGACTGATTTTTTTACATATAAGAAGCAATTGATTTTTGTGTGTGGATTTTTTAACCAGCTACCTTTACTGAACTGGTTTATTATTTTCATCAGTTTTTCTGTAGAGCTTTTAGGGGGTTTTATAAAAAGTATAATATCATCTGCAAATAGTGATAGCTTTACTTTTTCTTTCCCTATTTAGATTTCTTGTATGTCCTTCTCTTGCTTTATTGCTCTAGCTAGGACTTCCAGTATTTCATTGAAAAGCAGTGGTGAGAGCAAACTGCCTTGCCTTGTTCCCAATCTCAAAGGGAAGGTTTTCTGTTTTTCACCTTTCAGGATGATATTGGCTGTGGGTTTGTCATATATTGCTTTTATTATGTTAAGACATGTTCCTTCTATCAGACTTTCGAGGACCTTCATCATAAATGGGTGCTGAAATTTGTAAAATGCTTTCTCAGCATCTATTGATATGATCATGTGGTTTTTATTTTTCTTTTTGTTGAGGTGTTGGATTACATTAATTGATTTTCAGGTGTTGAACCATCCTTGTTTCCCTGGGATAAGTCCCATGTGGTCATGGTCATCTTTTCAATGCATTGTTGGATACTATTTGCTAGGATTTTGTTGAGAATTTTCACATCTGTGTTCATTAGGGAGATTGGCCTGTAGTTTTCTTTCTTTGTGTTATTTTTGTTTGGTTTTGGGATTAGTGAGATGTTGGCTTCATAAAATGTATTTGGTAATGTTTCTGATGTCTCTATTTTTTGAAAGAGCTTTTGTCAGACACCAGTTAATCTCTGAGCATCTAGTAGAGCACATGTATATATTTTACATTTTTGTCTACCCCAAGGTTCTCCCACCACCTTGTCACCTGTGAACCATCATCTTAATCTTTTATGCCCACCTCTCCCCTGATTTTACAACCCCCTTTTGCTCTGTGACTCAGTTCTGCTGAAGTTTTAGATTTTCTTTGTCCTTTGCTCATATCCTGCATATAAGTGAGATCATCCAGTATTTCTCCACATCTTTCTGACTTATTTCCACTAACATGGTTCACTCTAGTTTCATCCATGTTGTCACAAATACATCAAATTTTTCTGTTTGATTGTTGAATAATATTCCATTGTGTACATATACTACAACTTCTTGATCCATTTGCCTGTTTGGGGGTATTTGAGTTGTTTCTGTATGCTGGCTATTGTAAATAGTGCTGCAATAAACATCAGAGTACAGGTGCTTTTTGTTATTTGGGTTTTTGTTTTTTTTTTTTAGTGTTTTTGTATCTTTTGGGAAGATTCCCAAAAGTGAGATTGCTGGATAAAATGGAAGTTCCATTTTCAGTAGTTGGAGGGTCCTCTACACAGCCTTCCATAGTGGGTAGACCAGTTTATTGCTTGCTCTATCTGCTTGAAACAGGATCTGGCAGTGGCTGCATCCTTCCTCTAGGGTTCCTCTCCACAGCCCCACTACCCTGGGCTGGGTGAAGCCACACCTCCTCCTGACTTGGGAGGCCTGGGATGGTCCATGCTCCCTGTTGCTGCTCTTCAACAGGTGCCTGTCAACCCTGGCCAGTCCCTTCACCTGCCCACCAGGCTTCTCCAAAGTCTCTTTACTGAGGTGTTTTTAGCTGAGCTGCGTGACTGCAGCTATGATTCTCTTAGGCTCTCACAGGGGTCTGAGACACTCCCGTGGAGTAATTTCTCCATGTATAGGAAGCATGTAAGAGCAATAGCTAATGACTATTGTGTACTGTTCTCAAACAATGATGCCATGGTCCATCTACCTCTTTTAAGTTACAGGTGTCAGGATGGAAACCAGTAGTCCTATTTGTAAATTCTTTGTCAAAATATCAACAATTTTTCTCTTTTATAGAGGTGTGTGTGTGCATGTACTTGTATTGGGTGAAGGAGAATTTGTCCTACAGATGTGTAACGGTGGATAAAGTCCATAACTGAAAGTCATGATGGTCCCTTAATACCTGTCCTCAGAGAAACTGAAAATGTTGTCTAAACTATTGTGGGCTGGTATTCTCAGGTGTAGGGCATGGATAAGACATGCCCTTTTCTCCTAGCTATCCCCAAATATGAGTTCCCAGCTTTGAGGCCCACAGATATACAGGTAGAGGAAAAGTGGCAGGGGTTGGAAATGGTACACGGAATCTCAGATAATGAGCTTGGAACTGAGAGTGATGGCGAGAGCATATTCTGCTGACCCTGCATTTCTTATTACAAGGGAGTATTAGGGAAATTATCATTACTGAGGAACTTCTGTCATCAAGAGTTAACCATGTACAAAGATGAAAGGGTAAAAATATCAATGAGAGAAAAACAAGAGAGACATCTACCCATGATTGGAGGACTTGGAGGTTTAAGAGGCCTTCAGTGCAGCACACAAATGGACCATGGACTTAATTGTTTCTACATCCAGCCAGCATGCTGAGACCAAGAAAATTCAAACCAACACATTTATTAGCCACTCTCCATATTTGGACTCTCTCTTTCTCCTTTTCCACTACTGCTCATCTCCTTCAGCCATCAGATGACCATGGAGTCCTCTATGTGGTTCTCATGGAGGGAGAACAAGAGGGTTGCCCTCCTGGGCTGGTCCTGGGCACTCAGCAGAGCGTTGGGCTTTGGAGGGGAAAGGCAGAACCTGCACTGTCTCCTTCACAGGCCCCATGAAGAGGAAGGAGAGATCCAGGGTCTCTCCCTGGGGATTTGTGGTTAGATCCAGACTCACAGGGAAGGCCTCCTGGGGCTCTTGGGGGTTCTCTTCTAGCTCTGGGAGGTATTGGACAGATCCTTTAGGTGCAGTGGTGGATGATGAGTCAGAGGGAGTTGCCTTTTTCTGCTGGGACTCTTTCCCCTCGGGGAGGTTGGCAGGGCCTTGGTTAGCAGCAGAGGCTTCACCCCCAGGAGCAGGAGTCTGAAATAAGAACATTTTCAAGTAAAAGACTGTCCCCTCTGATATCCCTGCCATACCTGTCACCAGGCTAAGCTCTTCTTTGCTTTCCTGAGTGGTGTTTCAAAGGGAGAACAGCTGGAGGGACGGGCTTCTAGATAAAGCATTAAAAAGTAAACTGACCAGGGCCAGGGGGACCAAGACTTGTAGGAGCCTAACAGCAAGTCCTGAAAACTCAGATCTGACAGTGGGCCAGGGAGGGTCAATGACTTGTTCAGTCTCCAGGGAGCTGTTCACCACTCCCAGCAGGACAGCAGCAGTCACCTTTTTGGTGTATTTACTTCCAGGCCAAGTACAGTGCTTTCATCCAGGTCCAAATGATAGTTTTCCAGTAATCTGGATGAGGGAGCATTTGCCATCCCACTCATAGGTGACTCAACCAAGTCTCAGAGGGGCAACATGTACCCATGGCCACACCACTTGTGGTTGGCAGAACAGGACTGAAACCCAGGTGGCTGATCTCCATCACCCCCTCTCCACAAGGGACTACCTCGCAGTAAGTGCTGAATACATATGGGGTAGGGGCAGTTAAAATCAAGATAAACCTGCAGTTTCCTTCATAGGAAAATAAAAATTTTCAAGTACCTGTGAGTCAAAGAATTTACAATTCACTGTAACAAATTTTTCCAATGCTCTTCTGCTCAGTGAACCTTTGCAAAGACCAACAGGCTAAAAAACAAAAAAAAAAAAGAGAGAGAGAGAGAGAAAATACAATATGATGTCAGTATAATTATAATGATCAAATTTCAAATCAGTCTGCTCTCTGCTTATGTAGACACACAACAATATTTTATCACCCTACAAGTAGGCTATGTACCAACCTCCTCTAGACCATTCTACCAAATAAACGCTCCATTAAGCTAAACTCCCTCCCTCCAGTGATGGGAAACTCAAGATTTCCTGTGTAACAAATGTAATTATTTGAATGTATTTGAATTGAGTGGAAATGTATGTCTATATAACTTCTAACTCTTGCATTAGTTCTACAACAAGAAGTTCAGTTATGTAAAATGTGTACTTGTGTACTCTTTCTCCAATCTTCCTGGAACTCGAAAGAGCAAAAGTAAGCAAAAGATGGGAGAGAGTGAGAAAGAGTGAAAGAGACCTTCACAGCAGGTCTTAAGTTTTGTATCTACTTCAAGCTACAGAAAAATATTTTCATTGGCTAAGAAATAAATGTTTGATTCAAAATTTACCCATATGGGGCAGGGAGTGGCTAACCAGCTCAGGTGGGGACTGGGTCAGCCAGTGCGCATGCTCAGTGGAGGAAGCGGAGGAGAAATGATAAAGGCACCCTCTCTATTTCACTCTCACTCCACTTTATCCTTAGAAGGAATGAGAAGAGAACAAAAAAAAAAAAGCATATAGAATGGATAGAATGGGTGAGGGACCAGATAAAGATTCAGCCCACACACCTGAGTAGAACATAGAAGAAGGAATATCGAGGAAGCCATTGCATACTGGGCTGGAGAAATGATCATGGAAATGACCTATCACAGAATCACACCTATGGCCTCACAAGGAGTGGATGAGCCAAAATCTAAGGGCTGATACACCACCCAAGAGAGCAAAATGCTCCTCCCCATTCCATGGGAGAGGAAGGTCACAAAGTTTGGGCATCAGCCTCACAGCAAAGCTACAACCTGAAGGGGAGGAAATGCTAGGCAAGGGCCTTCAGCAGATGCCTGTTAACAATAAGAAACTTCTTTACGGAATGACACAAAGGAACAGATTGGAGTAGACAATCAATAACGAGAAGACATTGATAGAATCCAAATGAACACGGACCGACTGCCCAATGCAAAGTTAAGACTGAACACCTACTAGCATGGCTTGCTGTATCCCAGGAACACAGTCCTTCACCCAAGAAAAAGACAACGCCACAGAAAATGAAGAGACCAAGGACTCAACATAGATCAACAAACAACAAGGAGAGAGGAGTCTGGGTGAACAGAGAAGGCATCAACGGGTGGGGAAGACATTCCAATATTTGAAGTAAAAAATATAAAACAAATTCATTAATTTAATTTCATTAAATAAACAAAATTGATCCATCTAAGTGTTTTTCATAAATGAACATGAATCTTGCCTCTTTTAGTTATTTAAGTGGAACTATTCTTCTGAAAATGACTAGAAAGTGATAGCATATGCCCAAAATGTTATTGATAAGTGAGAAAGTCTACACAGAAGAAATTGAAGAAATCTTCCCAATTATTTATTGAACAAATTGCGAATGTTTAATTGATTGATTGCAGAGATTTTTGAGACTACATTTTAGATTCAAGCATACATACAGTTTGAAAGTAAAAAGATGAAAAGAATATACACTGCACACTGTAATCAAAAGAAAGCTAGAATGGTTATGTAAGTATCAGGTAAAATTGACTTTAAAACAAAAATTGTAACTAGAAATAGGGAAGTACATTCTAGAATGATAAGAGTATGAGTTTATTAGGAAGACATAACAGTTTTAATAAATTTGCAGCTAACAACAGAGCAAAAACTGATAAATTCAAGGGACATGTAGACATATCTACAAAAATAGCATGTCCAGTTTCAATAAAGAACAGAAAAAATATACAGAACCTCAAAATGGGAATACATGTCTTGAACAGCAGTATAAGCCAACTGAACTAACAACAGCAAAATATATTATTTTTTAATTTTTCCCCTTACATCATGTAGTTCTCATAGCTCTCCCACCACAATTCTTCTTAAATGTACATGGGATATTCCCAAAAATGCACCTTTTGCTAAGGCATACTATGAAATAAGCCTCAACCAAATTAAAAAACTTAAGGTTATACAAAATTTACTCTTAAAGTACAATGGAATAGCAATAAAATGAATAACACAAAAACTACAAGCTCATAAAAAATGTGGAAATGAAAATACATAATCCTATAGAATCAATTGGTGAGAGAAGAAATTGCAAAGGAAATTGGAAGATATTTTGAGATAAATAGAAACAAAAATACAATGTCCACAGCTTCTGGGAGGCAGCTAAATAAAGCATTGCTTAAGTGGAAAATTTGTAGGTATGAATGCTTGTGTTAAAAAAAGAAAATTAGCAATCAGTAACTTAAACTTTTCCCTTATTAAGTTAGAAAAAGAACAAATTGAACCCAAAGCAAGAAAAAGAAGGCAATAATAAATAGGAAAGAGGAAATATATGAACCAGACAATTAAAAAATGAAGAAAATAAAACTACAAGTTGTATTTATTAAAGATAATAAAATTTTCTGACTATTAACAAGCCTGATGAAGGTAAATGACTCAAAATTCTAATCTTGGAATGAAAGAAGAAAAATGACTACTAAACTTTCAGAAATAAAAAGGATTATAAGGGAATAATAAGGACAATTGAATGGTGGTAAATTGGATAAATTAGACATAGTCCATGGAGCAGAAATATTTATCGAAGAAAAATAGACAGTCTGAATAGAATTATAAGAAGCAATGAGAGAGGCTTTTTCATGAAAAAAAAAAAAAAACTTTCCATAAAGAAAAGTCCAGACACAGGTGACTTTTCTGGTGCATTCTAACATTTAAAGAAGAATGAACGCACCAGTCCTTCACAGTCTCAAAAATAAAGTAGAAGGGTGATAAAAATTGCCCATGTCATTCTATAAGGTGAATATTAAACTCATTAAAATCAAGCAGCGACCACATGAGAAAACTAAATGAGACCAATATCTCTAATGCATATATTTGAATAATCTTAAAACAAAAATAGAGTTAAGTGAATTAAGTAACGTTTTCAAAGGATGACTAATGAGGATTTATCAGTAAAAGTTTAATATTGTTTTAAAAGATGAAAAGCAATCATGTAATGTATACTACTCATTAAATTAAAAAGAAAAATAATACAGTTATCTCATTAACTAGAAAAAGCATTTAACACTAGGCATAGAAAAGAACTTGCATAATCTGATAAAGGGACATGGAAAAGTACAGTAACCATTTCATTAAATGATGAAATAGTGAATGTCTTCCCCATAAAACCTGGAATACCGTAATGATGTCTGCTATCCCCACTTCTACTCAACATTGTACTGAAAGTTTTAGTAAGGGAAATAACACAAGAAAAAGAATTAAAAGGTGTGCAGAAAAGGAAGAAACAAAACTTTAATTTGTAGATGGCATAATCTTGTATGTAGAAAACCCCAAGCAATCAACTAGAAAATTTAATTAGGTGAACTCAGCAAGGATACATGACAAATATAAAAACTGATTTTATTTCTACACACTTGCAATGAACAATCCACATGAAACTAAGGAAATCATTCCATCATATTACTACCTAAGAAAATTCACAAGTGAAAATTTGTAGATTGAAAGCTTGTAAAATATCATTGCAAGAAATTAAGTCCTAAAAATATGGGAAGAGCTATTTTTCCTCATGCAGACTTGTTTTTAGCTTAGTGTTTTGGATTTTGATAGATATCAACACAATTTAGCTACAACTGAGCCTCCATTTCCCATGCAGTATTCCAAATGTAACAACATACTTTTCACATAAAATCAGAACCATCATTACTAGTGAGGAGATTCTTCTGCATTTTTGAGTCTCCTACAATCATTTTTTTTCCAAAGTTATCACATGACTAATGGAAATTGCCCTAACAATCAAGTAAAATCTTATTAATGTGCATGGACTAGCACAATCTCTAACAGTCAGTTGTTCATTGATGGGAACAAAAGCAGCTCATGCATTATAAAACCTCATGTGAAAACTTACACTACCATAAATCATGTTCAATAAATACATCGCATCTATGAAGATATTCAGAGACACTCACCTCCGAGTCTATGAACTGAAGTGTGCAGACAGTGGCCGATTTGGAACAAGGCTCCTCTTTGATTAAGTATTCCACAAAGTAGGAAGGTCCAAACACCCACTGGTATGAGACAGCAGTTGAGAAATAAAAATCAGACCTTCCATGTGGGGAAATGATGACTTGACAGCATGACATTTACAGGACCAGACATCCCCAAGTCCTTGTTAACACAGGTATCTCGGAGGCCCTGTTACCCCCACCACAATTAAAGTATCAGGCTTTGGTACTTAGAACACACAGACACCACAGCTTCCTTCCCTCCTTAGGGATTAGAATAACTCTAAACACCTTCATTAGCATGATCTTATTTTTCCCTTTTACTCGGGCAAACTTGTTTTTAAATTAATTTTCCTCAGTTAGAGAGCAACATAGTGTAACTACAAGTCTCCACTTCCCTAACTCCAAAACTCAACATCTTCTCTCCCAGCCTTCACCAGACTAGGAGTTGCTTGGTCAATGGTCATGTTCACTCAGATCTGAACTGCAATCAACAGTGATCCTAAGGAGACACACCAGGGACTCTAAGTTCATTTCCCTTCTTGCATTAGGCAGTTGACACCAAAGGAGTCCCACACTTCTGTGTGGTCCGGGAAATGATGGGACACTGAAACACAGCTGTGCATGCATCAGCCAGAGGCCAGAAGCCACCAGGTGGGTGCTGCTTAGAAGCTGGGGTCAGGTAGCACACCTAGGCTTAGGTTCAAGAGCCACTACGGAAGACCTGTTGTGGGTGTGATGGCCAGGAGCTCAGTCTCACCTGTCTAGAAACCCTGGTGACCTTGACGAGAGCATACTGCTTCGAGGTGCTCTCTCTGTTGTATTTTGCAAGAGACTCAGTGGCAGCTTCCAAAACCTCGGGACTTGAGAGGCTAGAGTCACCAGTACTGCGAGCTACCGGGCAGTCAGGACATGTTCGATGAATGCTTCTTGAAGAAACTGTTGATGCCAAAGAGAGTACTTTTTAGAGCACCTTTTGGTGCTGAATACCAAATATAATTTCTAACATGTTCAATGCTTACCAACTGTTTATTGAATGAATGCATGAATGACTTAATAGAAAATAGAAGCATACCTTCTTGTGGTAGAAAATGCTAGTGAATCGGGATAGCATTTGGTCAAATCGCCATGACACTGGATGGCACAATTACACTAATGGTAAGGCCAGAATTTCTGATTAGCTGGAAATGGCACTGGCAATCCATGTTGGCTAGGGAACTTACCCAAAGTCGGGTTTTGCAACACAAACACGTTGTTTTTGCTAACTGAAACTATCCCCAGGATCATTTCCATAATTCTCATACCAAGTACCTGTAAATTCCATTTAACTTCTGACTGTGTTAGTAGTAGTCATCCTCTAATTTTTAAAGATATTAATATCTTCACAACTGGGAAGCTTAAATTGTGGTAAATAAAATGCTTGCTCTGTTGCCTTTTCCTTCCAAGAAACCAGCCGCACTGTTATCTCCTGGAGTTTGTTAGAAATGCAGAAGTTTAAGTCCCACCCTAGACATAGAGAATCCTAATCTGTACTTGAACATGATCTACCATGGGATTTCCATGCATATAACAGTTGGGCCATCTGGATGGGAAATAGGCCATCCTATTTCCCAGGTCCTGTTTCCCAGGATGCTCACAAGTTGGGTCTATTTCCTATTTCCCAGAATGCTGTTTTTTCAACAGGACCCAGAACAACTGGCAGTGTGTATATATATATATATGTATGTATGTATATGTATATATGTATATGTATGTATGTATATGTATATATGTATATGTATATATGTATATATATATATCAAAAATTATGATCTTCATCCTCATTCCAGAAAAATGTACACATTTAAATAAGTGTATACAATACTATGACTTCTTACATATGACAGGAACTGGAAGAGGGTTGTGATGGTAAGGAAGAAAAGATAATTTTTTATATGATATAAGGAAGAAAGTCAAGTAAATTAAGGCAGTGTATAGTCTGAACTCAGTGAGTGGCCAGGCTAAAGATTCACAGGGATGTAGGATGGGAGAACACCCATCCTTTCTGCACAGAGAACATGGTAGATGAATTAGCTTCATCAGTGGTTCTCACACAGTGGACATGAGTCCAAGGCAAAGGGAAGCATACTGTGCAGAGGGAGCTGCATGAACACCATACACATACTGGAAAGTGTAAGCTGTAAGGAAGTGTAAACTGTAAGTGTAAAGTGTGTTCAGAAAACAGGGAGGTATTCACTGTGTGGAGGACAGAGAGGTGCAGTGAGAGAAGATATCTACAGAGATGAGGAGAAAGGACTCCTGGCACCAGGTGTACAAGTGATGACATCTGTAAAAAAGCAGAGGGTTAGGATTTCACACACTTCCCAATGGTACGTGATTGTGGAAGTGGGAAGTGCAAGTATTGGATAGGTTGGGAACAAGGAATGACTAGACAGTAAGGATAGGGAAACTCCGATACCTGTGGACATTCCCCTATTTAAAGACCTTTTTATCTATCTTTTATTTAAAGGAACAAAATCAGAGCAGTGTCTTACCTGACCGAAGAGTACAGTTATAAGAAGGTGTATAGAGAACTCTTCCTGTCTTGTGCATGTAAAATAATGCTTTGCATTGACCATAAACCTGGAAACAACACATACCTTTATGACACGGCACAAGAGTTTAACACGTTTTTTAAAAAATGAAATTGGACATTTTATTTTTAAATTCTCAAATGCTGCTGCTTTTGTCTATAGGAAACCACTAGCTGACCATTAAGCAGTTTTACTTACTCCTGGGACACAGCCTGACTCCTTCCTGGCCTCAAGAGATTGAGCACATCTGAGTCTAACACGGGAATCTGAGCAGAAGGGATTATAACCACAGCCATGAAGAATGAAGACTTCCTGCATATCTGTCCTCCACCATGGCCTCTCTCCATGGCTGGCATATCTGTCCTCTACCATGGTCTCTCTCCATGGCTGAGGCAGGTGTGTGTGGTGACCGCAGAGGTCTTGAGTAGAAGAGGAAGCGTCACAACCACAAAGCAGAAGGGCTTAGGTTCCCTAATCACTCTGTGAGAGAACCATTTCCCTATTAGGCATTTAAGTTTTGACCTTTACATGAATAAGAAATACTTCTCTCATGTTGAAATCAGTATACACTTCTGTCTCTTATTTTCACAGCTAGAACCTCCTTAATAAGTGCAAAAATTCCTGCAGGGCAAGTAGGTTACATGCTTTTCAAAAGTCAGCTTAGCAAATATACTTCAATGAATAGAAAAGGTATCTTGATAAAATAGTTTACTTCTTCATATGATCCTGCACTAATGTTATAAAATTCTTATTAATTTGTAGGGAAAAAAACGTTGAATGAATAAAAATAAAGTAAAAAACTGATTCCATGATTTACAATACTCCGTAGGGTTCATCTTTTAAAAACTCACCTCTGAAGCTCTACTTTCTACAATCCAATAAATCCAATAAATTCTTAACAATAAATCCAATAAATTCCAAAGAATCCAATAAATTCTTCAGAAACATCTGAGAATTCTAACACAAAAGTTTCTCTTCATCACTCCTACAGATTTCTTAAAACATACAAAAGAGAAATTTACCTCAAAACTTCATTGCACAAGTTAGACCCTAAGATTAGCACTTATAGAAGGGTCTGAGAGGTAGAAAATTGGGGCACTTTTCAATTCTGTGTTTCATAACCCCAACAGGAATTGCAGAAACTCCTCAAATAAGTTAAACTCTATTTTGTTTATAGAACTGGAATGACCACAAGGACATCACGTCCAGGAGATTACAGAGGGCCATTTAATGTGAGAGCACACCCTAAACAACATTTACCCCATAAAGAGAGGACATTTCTCCCCTGCAGCCCTGGGATACAAGCACTTACTGATTCATGCAGTGGCCTTCCTTCACAGTCCTTCCATGACTTCTTGCTGAGAACGTGGCAGTCAGTCTCCAACACATCCAGGGTGAGGTAGTACATCGCTGCCGGTCCATCCTGCAGGCAGGGGTGGAGAAAGGAACCCCATTTTACATGAACCACCAACCCCTATGAATTGGCCCCAAATGTCTCTGTTTTATGGCAGTCAAGCCTAAGATACTTGTCAAGAGCTCTTATCACTTCTGGAATACTAGACAAGGTAGCAGTCAACTGTGTCTCCGGAGACCAGAAGAGCATTGCAGGCACCCTGGCAGAGAGCACCAGAGCTTCTCAATGGCTTCCAGTTTGGAAGTCACTGGCAGCACGTGTCTCTGACTTCCCTGGAATACCCAGAGACAGGGGCCCATCACTTGCCTGTCTGTGCTCCCGGACATCGCTCACTCGGTTGAGGCTCAGCACATAGCCCTCCTTGCGGTCCCTGTTGATGTCCCCCAAGGCAAAACCAGCAAATGACAGCACATCAGTGTCATTGCAGCCACGGGAGATTAAGGGTGATGGTTGGAGGACTTGCTGAGGTGGAGATCTAGCACCAGCACACACAGCCAAAGCGCAGAGCGTCAGGAGCAGGAGCAGATCCATTTTGTGGAGAGCAGAGCCCAGGATAGATGGACAGTACAGGTAATTGCAGAGACATGGTTTTATACTCTGTAAAGACAAACTGAATATTACATAATCACAGTGAATGATATGTAATCAGTATTTGAAACATCTTGTCCTATCTTATCTCCTTGAATTCTAAATGTAGAACTCTGAGTCAGTACTGAGGAGAGGATTTGCCAAATTTTCTAACCTTAGACCCCTGTGCAATCTTTATTAAACAAATTTATTTCCTAATCTTTTCCTAGGAAATCACAATAAACACTGACGTCAAGGCTATACTTGGTCATGATTGGATTCTGATTTGTGTCCAGAGTTCTTCCTGAATCAGAATATGCAGGATTCTCACACTCTCCCAGGTCCCCATGCACCTCTTTGTAGCTGATGTTCTTGACCACATTGGAGTTATGTCAGACTTGGTGCCTGGGGTCCCAGTGCCAGTGCTGAAAAGTGTGTTCAGACTTCTTGCACGATGCTCATGTCACAGCTCTTGTTTTTCAGGAAAGGGTTATACCTTCAGTGATCAACATGAGACACCACAGAGAGTCCTATTATGCTTAGTGTGTCTAACTAGAATTTGTTCTTTTTATTCTTATTTGGGTTCTTTTTTTTAAACCAGACCTATTTAGGTCAAAATCAGAGTAAGTCATATACCAACAGTTCCCAAATCACATTCTATACCTGCACTTCTTTCTTGGGGGGATGCTCCATGGTAACAAATTCCTGAATAGGCCAGAAGCTATGACTCTTATTAAGAGATAAAGATTTATCTCTTTACAGAGAGACAGGCTGGAATACCAGCATGGACAGGTTTGGTTCTCAAATGATGCTGCTGCCCTGCTTATGGCCTCTTTTCCCCAGAGGTGCTGGTCTCATTGGTTTTACTAGAACAAGAGGTTTTGTTACCTATTTCATCCTACCCAGAATATACTCTGCACTGGTCAAAGAAAAACAGGTATTAAAAACCTCCTGAAGTTTTGCTGGCTGGTCTCTTCATCTTCATGTGATAACAATGTCCTCTCCAGTACCCCACCTGAAGTGACATCTGCCAAAGTGATGGCAGCAGACCCTGACTTCAGATGTTCTCATGCAGAAGTTGCAGGTTTAGCACATTTTCTTTCAGAAGAAGCTCAGCTATGATTCAGGTCCTTCTTGCCTGTATTGTCCTTTTTGCTGCATATTAAGGACATAATGATGAAGAAATATAAAGGCTGTGGGCTAGAGGGAGGGGGAAATGAGTGGTGCTGATCAAAGGTACAGACTTCATAATAGAATAAATAAGTTCTGAGACTCATTAGCTCCATGTAGAGTGTGGTGACTACAGGCATCAATGCTGCACTGTATCCTCTGAAGATGCTAAGAGGATAGCTCTTAAAGGACCTCACCACAGGAAAAAGAAAAAAAACTTGTTAGTCTGTGAGTTAATGGATGTGTTAATTGAAATCACTGTGTCAATCATTTGGCTATAGAAAATACATCAAATCATCATGTTGTCAACCCTCAATTTACTCAACGTTTTATATCAATTTTCTTGATTTTGGAGGCAGAAAGAGAACAATAATATGGTAACCAAACCAGATGATCAAAACTTACATGACCAATAACAGGAGAAACAGACACCTGTTTTCTTGATGTGGTACACTGAAGACACAACCTCAATTCTCTGATATTTCTGTGGGAATGGAGAGAGGAATGGTATAACCTAAATCTAATCATGACGAGAGATGGGCAAACCAGAATTTGTGGCTATGCTACAGAACTACTGGCTTGTACTCTTCAAAAATGTCAACTCATGATACAAACCACTATTTTGAAGGAATATATGTAGTCCTGTGTAAACTATAGCACTGTTTACAATAAACAAGCTATGGGAACTACATAAGTGCCCAAGGACAGATGAGTAGTTTAAGATGTAGTATAACTCACACTGAAATGTGACTCAGTGTTCACCTTGCATTGGGCAGCCAGTCTATATTTATTTGTGGCCTGTACATATTTTCTCATTGCCAGGTGCCATCTCCATTCCCTTCTCTGTTTTCTGCTGCTTTGCCTTATTGTTCTGGCATCAGGTTTAGGGTGTCTCACCCCCAGCCATTGTCAGTGAATAAGTCTCTCTGTGGATTCAGGCATCTGTGATGGCCATTGTAGGTCATCTCCTCTAATTCAGTTTGCAGCTTTGCTGTGGGGCCATTGCCCCCACTCTTTGGTCTTTCTCGCCTCTCCCATGGGGTAAGGATACGGGTCCCTTATTCTCCCAGAAGGCTTCTCCAAAATGAAGTCTTAGCTTTTTTAGACCTGTGGGTGCATAGGTGCACTTCATCACATCGTTTTTCCGTAGTTGTTTCTCCGGTCTCACATGTACTGGTTTTCTCAATAGCCCATCTCCTGTGTCCAACTCAGGCTTGTTGGCTGGATTGTACCTGGTCTCTCACCCGTTCTATGATGGAGTTTGCATTACTTGTGTTCTTCCTCCTCCTGAAGATTAACTGGGGTGAGAGTGAAGTAGAAGGGACATCTCCTCCTTTCCCTTCCTCCCCCATTTCCATAACTCTCTGTGTGGGGGTGGGGTGTAGACAGCTGGGCTCCTGTCCCCAGTCCCCCTTAAGCTAGGGTCTGGGGGAAATATGCCCAGGCAAATCCGAGCTGCAAATGGCTGCCCCGTGCAACCATTTGCTGATGGATGGGGCTAAACCCTCCCCCCGCCCCCACCCCCAGGCTCTCCAGGTGCGAGGGGCTTTCCCAGGGGTCATTGCCACCCTTGCTCCCCATTGGCAAAGGAGCTCCACAACCCAGGACCCCAGGTGGGAAGATAGCCAATGAAACTGTCTGCTGACGGTAGGACTCTGGACCTGTTCTGCCCCCATGCTGGTTCCTCCCTGCGTGGGGGCAGTCCCAGCTTGCTGGGTATGGGTCCCCTGCCCCCCTTGGGCTAGGAGTCATTGCTACCTTACCTCCACCCGACAAAGGAGCTCAAGCAGCCCGGGACCCATGAGGCTGTCTGCAGGCAGGCAAGGTCTAGAGCCCAGCCCAGCCCCCACGCTGGTTCCTCCAGTGTGGAGATGGCGCCCAGATTGCCTGGCAAGTATCTCCAACACCCCTGGAATAGGGGCTGGGGAAAACATGCTGTGGCCAATCCGGGCTGCAGATGGCAAACATGTGGGCAGGGTGCCCTTTGTTTCCTGGTCCCATTTAAGGGGGTCCCTGACCCTGGTGCCACCTGCAGGTTGGAGACACAGTGGGTACCCCCCCTACTCATCCCTGAATCTGAGGAGGGAGGCACCGGAGGAGGGCCAGACATCCAGGGAAATGGGTGGCCTAGCTCCACAATGGGAGCCAGACAGAAACGTGGGCAGAATGCCCTTTGTTTCCGGGTCCCATTTAAGAGGTCCCCGGACCCTGGCACCGCCCGCAGGTCAGAGACGTGGCAGGTGCCCACCCACCACTCACCCCTGAGTTGAAAAAGGGAGGCGCGGGAGGACAGAGCATCCCTCTTTTTTAATTGTTTTTAACTTTTTTGTTTGCAGTTACATAGCTACATACATATATATATATACACATTACATCATTGTCTACCCTGATGCTCACCCATCACCTTACCACCAGTGCACCATGTTAGTCTTTTGTGCCCTTCCCCAACGTGTTTTCTCCCGCCTCCCCTTCTCTTGTTCTATGCCTTAGTTCTGTTGGCAGTTTTCAGTTTTTCTTAAGCATTTGTTTGTTTGCTTTTCCTATATACCTCAAATATGTGAGACCATCCCATATTTCTTTTTCTTTCTGGCTAAGATGATTCCTTCTAGCTCCATCCATATTGCTGAAAATGACATAAATTTGTCTTCTTTGATTGATGCATAATATTCCATTAAACAACTGAAAGTGGAACTGCCATTCAACCCAGTAATCCCAGTTTTGGGAATCTATCCAAAGGACACAAAAGCACTCATTCATAAGGACACGTGTACTCGCTTGTTTATTGCAGCACTATTTACAACTGTTCAAGTTTCTGAACTTGAAAATCAAACTATGATTACATAAACAAATGTACTGTTTTTAAGAAATAGGCCTGATGGTGGGAGAACTATGGGGAATGATGTGTGTGGGGCGAAATAAATAATTTTAAAAAGAGAACAAAACCTGAAACATTTAGAAGTAAGGAGACAACTGTATGATATTTTCATGTTATTCTCAAATGATTCAGGGAAAAAAAGAGAGAATGAAGTAGATGCAGAGAATGTGACAAAATAACAACAATTAGTAAGTGAACAAAAAGTATATGAGAAATGTTTTTACTGCTGCAACTCTTTCATAATTTTGAAGCAAATCAAAACTAAAATTTATAAATACTACATAGATTAATATTTTCTGATAATAGGAATACCTGGTAACCACAATAAACAGGAGAGTAAATTATTAATATCATTATTTACCATAAACAGTCAATGCTATGAACTGAATGTTTGTACCCACCCAAACAAATCCATACATGGAGGCCATGAATCCTGATGTGATGATATTTGGAGGTGGGGTCTGTGGGGATGACCAGGTTGGAGGAGTCCTCAAGATGAGACTGTGGCCCTGAAAAGATGATAATATCGTCACTTTCTCTCTACCACATGAAGAAGGGACAAGAAGGTGATTGTCAACAAGCCAGTCCTCCTCACATACCCACCCATACTGGTGCTCTGACCTTGAAATCTTAGCCAAGGATTTCTAATTTCCAGTATTTTGAGAAATAATTTCTGTAGTTTAAATCACACATTGTTATATTACTCCAAGTTAACTGGCACCAGTTTATAGGAAACTCTAAATATAATGTGATGTTCAAATGAAAAAAATTACTTTTTGGTGCCAAATGCTTATATATAAAGCTTGAGATGTTTCCAACAACAGTATTGCATGTGAATTCCAGAATACCTCTTTGCACCTGCCTTAGCACTGTATGAGCACAGATGTTCACTTTTCAATTGCAACTGACCCCATAGGTGATCCCATACCTCCACTGAAATGCTGAATCCATGAAGCCTGACACTTATTCTGTGTTGGTCTACCATCTACCCCTGAATTTTCTCCTTCCTTTTAATGATTTCTGCCTCATCTCCCTATATCCTAATATGAAAGAAGAAACATCTCATAATTTGAGCCGCAGACTGAATGGCTGATTGAACACCTTAGTCTGTTCATTCACTCAACAGCAAGAAGCTGTGATACACTTCTGTGATTGGACAACAGTTGTGAGTGTGGCAGGAGGAGGACCAGAAATGGCAGCAGAGTTATGATTTGGGGAAAATGTGAGAGAGGAGTGCTATGAAAGAGATGTCCCAGGATGAGCAAGGGGTTGACTTGAAAGGAAGAGGAATGAGAGGATAAGCCAAATCTTGGAACAAATACCAGGCTAAGTGCCAGCAGGATACACGTCAGTGTTTACAGAGATTAGGTGCTCACTCTTTGCCAAGAAGAGAAGTCAGTAGTGGAAGATGACCTCTTGGAGTTGATACTAAAAGCACGAGGATCAATACGGTCATCGGGACTGAACTCAGGAAAAGATTCAAGAAGAACATTTCATACTAAACTTAAGGGGATTTTAGAGACTGGTTGACAGAGTTCTATATATTCTGCAATTATTTAAGAGACTCATTACTTTATAAGATAGTCTTTGCCTCTTACAAAGGCTATTCAGTCTTTCTTATATATGCTGGCAATGTTTCCTCTCCCTGAGTCATGAAGTTCAAGGAAACCATGGTTTTCTCATGTTAAGGATATGTATATGGTTGTAAACAGGGAATAAAATTAAAGGCAAGATCTGTCATTTGCTTGACTCAGTTGTTAGTATTACAAGTGGCTTATCATGACACCTCCAAACTACCTAAAGAAAATGAGGGAACAATCCTCAGGAGGTTTCAGGCTTATCCATTGCCTAGATATCTCCTATGTGGTTCAAATACCTTTAGAAACTCATCATTCGTTGTTCATTCATCAAGTTCCTGCTGAGCAGCTATGAAAGCAAGGTACTAACAAGGAAGGAGAGAAAGGAATGAATAATATTGGACCCCTACTGAAAAAGTACTTGTAGCCTGTAGAGAACGGACATTTGTAAGGAGAAAATACAATATATTGTTTTGTGTGTGTGTGTTCTAGGCCACACATTTTAGTCAACTAAACAATAATACACAAACTTATTTGTGTGTTTTTCCTTAACGACATCTTAATTGATATGTGTTGCTGGTTTGTTAGCATTACATGCAAAGATAATGCCACTGTAACCCCAGACGCTCATCAAACACCTTCATTTTCAGCCTTCTTGGTCTTAGGACTCCTTATTCTGAGAAGCACTACACAGGAGTGGTACTCTCCTTAGAAATACAAGAGCAAAATAAATATACCTTTATATATAGCACTGAATAGGAAGGTATATTTATTTACCAGAGAACTAGGAGCTGAACTAAGATGGGAGAGGTCCTCCTTCTTTAACCTCAACTAGGAACTTCCGTTGCATTGTGAGATTCAACATTTTCACCAAGTCTATGAATAATGGAGAAATTGCTCCAAATACTGTTTTGGGAGTTACAAATGAATTTGGGCAAGTAGGTGAACTCACAAATACAGAATCTGCAATTAATGAACACAAATACACACTCTAGATCACTGAGTTGAGACAGTGATGAAAATCATAACTTCTGAGAAGTAACACATCAATCATACCTTTTGTTGGTAATTCCTAGATAGCAAGAGACCTGAACACTCCCTGTCGGTGCTTTAAGATAAGAGGTAGGTCAGGCAGAGAGGGCAGGAGAAAACAGAGAAGAACAATGAGAATATAGGGGTGGGAGGGAAGGAGGGAAGACTGAAAAGTTCTTCATAAGTCTGGAGAATGTCGGTGAATTTTTTACATTTCCTGTCCTTGCCTCACTACACCAGAATCTTCAATCAGCAGACTCTGAACAGAGAACAGATAGCTGAAGTTCTTTGTTTATTTGCTTCTAAATTATGAGCATCACCATGCCACTTTTCAGTGTTGGAGATATTTGTGAAGTGTCCTTCACTTCCATGGTCTTGCTCAGTTGTAAAATATAAATCACCAAAGAGAATGAACTGGTAAAGCAGCAAGAGTATTTCCCAGGCTCTGTGAACACTGGACTGGTTACCAGAGAGGGTGCAGAATGAGGGAGCTCAGAGAAGGGGAGCTTGCAGGGAGATAACCCTAATACTTTGGCACAGGTGAGTGAGGCACTCCACATCAGGAGGTATGAAGTTGTACTATAAAATTATAGTCATGTGAAGTATGGCAGGTCGATGGAAGGAAGGAAGGAAGGAAGGA
>PVHY01006231.1:0-10624 GCA_004024945.1 Uropsilus gracilis
AAGAAGAAGAAGAAGAAGAAGAAGAAGAAGAAGAAGAAGAAGAAGAAGAAGAAGAAGAAGAAGAAGAAGAAGAAGAAGAAGAAGAAGAAGAAGAAGAAGAAGAAGAAGAAGAAGAAGAAGAAGAAGAAGAAGAAGCAGCAGCAGCAGCAGCAGCAGCAGCAGCTTAGAAAAGTGACCTAAAAGTAAGGACATCTAGAAGGAAAATAGTTGAATGTGGTGTCATAGATGCCCAGAGAAGAGAGCAAGCAGTTCAGGGATGGTGAGTTAGAAATAGTATCAAATGCAGAGGTCATAGTCTGAAAAAATATCTTCAGAAAACATCTTCAAAATTGTTGGTGACAATATTCTCAAGCCATCTGTCATTGTCTTTGGTGTATTTGGAAAATTCTCTGTACTAGTGCAGGAAAAACCTCATGTGCAATTGTACAAAAATAACCAGGAGACAGAACACCTTTAGTTCTCAGTGTACTGTTACATAAATGTGTAGTTTCTGTAAATATCTGAAGAGGTTTAAAAACCAAACAGCTAATATTCAAAATATCCCTACCTACATACCTGTATGCAAATAGCTGAAATTCTCTTTTACCTAAAAACCCCAAAACTCAAAGCAGGAGATCCACATGCTTTAATATAGTGTAATGTTAATGCTTTAATATAGTGTAATGTTAACATTGTATGAAATATAATAAATGTTATTAGAATTAAACAACTAGAACAAGTGGGATCCACATCCTCTCCTATACCAAAAAAAAAATTGTAAAGTCATGTAACCCACAACTGTATTTCTCTCAGACTTGGTTTACCTCCTTCTAGCTCCCCTTACCTTCTGTCTTAATTCCCTCTTTCATCTGTATTTTTTTGGCTAACCTTAAGGAAACTATGGTTGCTGGTAAATATGTTAAATTTTGGATTCTCTGCAAAATGATGGGATAGTGTTTTTGACAGGTAAGTGGTTTTTTGCCCAATTCATTACACAAGTACATCACTTTATAAGTAACATGGCTAGAGAGAAACCTGGGATTAGCTAGCCTACCATCTTCCCAACATAGTCAAAAAAATTAGGGTAGAAAGAAATAAAGTGACTTGAGTGATGATAATTCAGGTACTGAGTGGGTGGCTGAAGCAGGTCTACATATAGCCTGAATGTGTAAAAATAATGCATCTTGGAAATGGCAGAGATAACTAAAATATGTTCTGTCCTATTTTATACTAAAGACTAAATCTATTTTTATCAAGTTGCTAAACTATTCAAATTAAAATAAAAAGATTTACTTTGAGAGACATTGTGAGGACCAGTTCACAATATGAATTATACTTTATTTCTTATTTCTCTTTTATCTCCTTACATAACACAAAAATTTGTTTCCAAGAATCAAAACTGACGAGGTACACACTGATGTATTGTGTAATAGTCTCTGTAGTCTAAGTCTTGGTTCATGGTCCTTTTCACCACAGCATTCAAACTCTTCCACGCTCCTTTTCCTATTTAGTGCCAATGCTTTAACCTCCTGTGAAATGTCAGGGATTTGTGTGCCTGCTAGGACAGGACTGAACCAGAAGTCACTAAATACACCTGTTTTAGTGTAAGAGATTTTAGTATGAGAGGAAATGACTTTCTGTGGACAGATGCAATTGTGAGCTAATAAGGATTGGTAAGACTATAGAAGATGCTCTTTAACTGTTGGCCATTTCAATCCATAGGAAGTGATGGAGCTTAAAGGAAGATCTCAAGACTTTGGAGTAAAAGGGCTTGGTTTAGAGTTATAGATGTGCTTATTTAGTAGCAATGAGACTTTACAAATTTATTTCATCTTTTCTAAGTCATTGATTATATCATCTGTAAAATATGGAAATATTGTGACTATGCAATGATATGTTCAAAAGAACCTACCGAAGAGCTTCTTACCCTTTTCTTGTTTTTGATCCTCAATTCTTTAGGGTCTTCACATCTCAGGCATTATCTCTTTACATAACCACAAAATGGCCCTGCTAAAGAAAGACTAAAGAAAAGCCATTCTTGAAGAAAATATCCCTAGAATTTGGACCTACAATTTTTGAAGGAAGTTCACCTGCTAAGCCAACCCCATGAATTTTTTCCACTTTACTGGATATCATTCACGTATAACATTGCTCAGATTTAAAATGTACAGCATGATGATTCGATATATGCATACATTGTAAAATTACTATAATAAAAGTAGTTAACATTCATCACCTCACATAATTGCTTTTTTTTTTTAACTTGAGCTGAGAACTTTTAAGATCTGTTCTCTTAGCAAGTCAAGTATACAGTGCAGTGTTGTTAGGTATAGTCATCATGTTATATATTAAATCTCCAGAACTTATCAATCGCAAAACTGCAAGTTTGGCCTTTTTGACCACCTTCACCTATTTTCCCTACCCCAGCTTCCATCTCTGACATCCATAAGCTTGATTTGTTTCTTTGCATTTGGTTTCTCTAGATTTCACATTTTTCATATAGTATTTATCTTTCTCTGACTTGTTTCATTTACCATAATGCTCTCAAGCTTCATCTAGGTTGTCACACATGGCAGGATTTTCCTTTCTATGACTGAATAGTATTCCATTATGTATAGATACAGTGTATGTAGTCTATTGTTTATAGGATAAATAAAATGTGTGATAGATGTATGTATCTTTTTTTTTTTTTTTTTTTTTTTTTTTTTTTTTTTTTTTTTTTTTTTTTTTTTTTTTTTTTTTTTTTTTGAGACTAAGTCTCTCTATGCTATCCGGGGTAATCACAATCCTGTGGACTCAAATGATCCCCAGCCTCAGCCTCCCATGTAGCTGAGATTACAGGTGCCCGCCACAACACCTGGCTGCTTTTTCGAGACCATATCTTGCTATGTTGCCCGGGGTAGTCCTGAACCCATGAACTCAAGCGATCCCAGGTCTCTTGCCTCCCAGCTCTTGGTTTACAGGCATGGGCCTCTGCACGCGCCACCACGTCCAACTTGTGATAGATGTATATTATCTTTATCCTTGGTGGACACGTATGCTGTTGTCACATCTTAGCTAAGGTAAATAAATGGGCACAGTGTACACCTGTCTCTTTGGGGCTGCTTTAAATTTATTTCGATAAATGTGCAGAAGTGGAACCTCTGGATGATGTGGTAGTTTCAATTTTTGGAGGATCTGTCATACCAGCACCCATAGTGGATGTAACAATTTGCTCTCCTACCAGAGGTAAGTGGTTGCTTCTTCTCCACATCCTGCTAGTATGTTTCTTGTCTTTTTGTGATGCTCATTCTTACAGATGTGAGGTGCTATCTCATTGTCTTGATTTGCATTTCCCTGATAGTGATGGCTAACACTAATGTGACAGGGAAAAAATGATGACAGAAAAAAACTCCTTACAGTTTTAATATCCAGTTGATTCCAAAGGAAATTCTTTACTGAACAGAGAAATAGGTGTAAGAATAGATGGTTAAGAACATTCACTAAATTGTTTACATTAGAACTTTTTAATTTTAATTAATTTAAATTTTTTCTGACATTGTTCTGTTCTGATATTATTTTATTTTTTTATTAAACAGTTTTTTTATTTTGTTCTTTATGTTACAACCTCTATGTTACTATTTTTCCCCTCCTCCCTCCTCCCTCTGGTGCCCCTTCCATTCTCTCAAACCCCACTCTTTGTTGCTTACTAGCTGTGCTGGGTCCATTAGTCTCTTTCTTATGTTAGTGTCTTTTCTCTGGGTGAGGGACTGCGTTGCTGGGTCCAGGCGCACCTTGCTGTTAGATTTTCAGTCTTAGGTCTGCGTTGGGTGGCCAGGTTATATTCATTTGTGATCTGTCCATGTTTTCTTGCTGCAGGCCGTCCTCTCCAATGCAATCCCATCTCCATTGCTTTGCTGCTTTTCCTTATGCCTCTGGGTCTCGCATCCAGCCAGTGTTGGTCAAGAAGTTTCTCTGTGAGTTCAGGCTTCTGCAGGTGGTCTTTGAAGGTTATCTCCTCTGCTTCAGTTTGCAGTTTTGATGTGGGGCCCATTGTCCCCTCTTGATCATCCTCTCCTCTCCAGTAATGAGGGGAGGGTGTGTTGCGCTCCTTGAAGGCATCTCCAAAATGAATACCCGGGTCTTGGCCCGGTGAGTGCGGAAGTGCGCTTGTGACATCGTGTCTCTAAGGTTGCTTTTCTGGTCTTCCATGCACTGGTTCACTCGGTTGTCCATCTGCTGCGTCCAGCTCAGGCCTGTGGGCTGGACTTTTGTCCGGTCCCTCACCCGTTCTATATTGGGGTTGGGGTTGCGCATATTCTGGTTCCTCTGAAGTTTAGCTGGAGTAAGAAGTAAGAGAGAGATGGAAGGGGCACTCCCTGCCCCCACCCACGCCCACGCTCCGGAAGCTCCCAGCACGGGGGCGTGCCAACCGGATCTCGCGCACCCTTCCATGCCCCTGGCTTCCAGGGGCTGGGGGCTACACGGCACTGTGCAGGCAGGTTGTAAGTGGCTGCCCGTCAGCAGCCACTTACTGGCGGGTGGGGCCTGCTTCTCCCCACCCCGTCCCCCCTCCTGGGGGACTCACCTGGGAGGCCTGACCCCCCCTGCTTCCTGCTGGCAAGGGAGCTCCGCGGGCCAGGACCCGGGCCGCAGGCAGCCGCCTCCGCCTCCTGTTCTGATACTATTTTATTTATGATTACATTTTTCTGATATAGTTCTCCTGCCACCATATCACCTGTGAGCTATCTCCATATTCGCTTGTGTTCATCTCTCCCCTGTTTTGCACTCTCCCCATCCTTTGCTGTGTTCTTTGGTTCTATGGTCAACTTGCTAGTTTTGACTTTTTCTTTATCTCTTGTTTAGTTCTTTATATCCCACATATAAGTGAAACCATATGGTATTAATCTTTTGACTTTTGTCTAATTTCCACTAGCAAATCCCTTCTAGCTCCATCATGTTGCTACAAATGGCATGTGTTTATCTTTTTTGATTGCTAAGAAATATTCCATTGTGTAAATATACCAAAACTTTTGATTCATTTGTTTATTTTGGGGCATTTGGGTAGATTCCATATCCTAGCTATTGTAAATACTGATGCAATAAACATAAGACTGCAGGTTTAGGATTTTTTTTTCCCTTTGGCAGGAGATAGACAGGAACAATGTAGTGATATCTAGAACCAGGGAAAATGTAGAACATATGTATGGACAAAATCAAAGGGTGAAGGGCTAACTGTGGGGAATTTTGTGGGGAGAACTTAGATGTAAAAGGCATTTCTATTAAAATTCTCCATGTAATGCTTGATATATTCTTTTTACATCTCTCTATGAACTCTACTATGAAAGCTGTGTTTTTGTTAATATCTTGAGGGAGTTGAATTTGTTCTTGATAAGAAGTATGGAGATGTCTATGAGGTAGACAGAGCTATGGGCTCAGGCCATATCTGGGTCACACTAATTAGATATCAGCATCCTGTCTTCTGACTGAAGAGTGTATTGTTTTTAAAAAGCAGAGTGAATACACAGAGACCTGGAAATCATCAACATTGAGCAACATGATTAGGTTCAGGAGGATGAAGGTAGAGTTGGACCTGGCAAAGTCACAAGCTCTAGCAGATCTTGGCTTACTCCAGAACTTCCTCATATACCTCACAAAATGGTTGTAGAGTTTCTATTCCATAGCTTTCCAACCTAAGCAATGTCACTTGCTGGTACATTTATTTGATGCTGCAAAATCTGTATAAAAGACCAGAGAATAAATAGTATTCAGCAATGCTCACATTTTCAGCTGACTGAGAACTCTTTTTATACACAGAAGTCAACAGCATTAACCTACTGAACTGTGAGATAATGGGATAATGGATTAGATTTTCAGAGATTCTAACAGAACTTGTGGTCATATTTAGCCCCCTAGTTCTACTTACCCACAATGCAAGTTGAACAGGGCTTATTCTTCTGGGGCTCACAAAATCGTAGATATATATGTTTTTGCATGTGGCTGGTAAAAGTAAAGTATTCATAAGCAAGAGGTAGCTTTTTTAAAATTTATTTTTATTTTTCTTATTGTTTGCTTACATAGCTACTGTTTGTAGGCATGGTCCTCCCTCTTCCTCCCTCCTCCCCTTCCCATGATCCCCACTCTGGTTACTCCAGTTCCTTTATCATTGTAAGTTGGCCCATTGGTCTCTTTGTGTTCCTTCTGAAGCAGTGTCCTGGGGCTGATCATTATTCTCCATGAATAACCTTTGGATTGGTGGCCCTTCTGAGCATATCCATGAACTGCCTGTCAGTCTGGTGTGTGGAATGGCTCTCCCCATTTCTTACTGACACTTCTTTGTGCCTCATGTTGACAGTGTCTCTGGGTGGGGAGTTTAATCCTGGCGCCAGAAATGTTGTCTGTGTTTCTTGATGATATGTCTCAACTCTCATCCACATCTGTCTTGTGTCTCAGAGTTCTGACCATGCTCTTTTTGGACAGGTTATGGGTGTGTTCAGGGCCTTTATTTCTCTGTCTCTTCCAGTACATCTGTGTCTGGGTTGTTGTTTTTCTCCTTCAAGCTGAGGAATGGCTGAGGTGGGAATGAACCAGAGGGGGAAATTCCACCTCCCCCCACTGTGTGGCAGTTTTCTGGCCAAACTGTAGAAGGTAGGGGTGGAGCCCTGGCCTGCATAGAGGTAGCTAGGTTGCCTTAGCTTCCCCAGGAGAGGAGCAGCTTACCTGCTCCCCCTGTGCCCTCCGTTTGAGAGAGCACACCCTTCCTGAGGCCTCCCCTTCAGGCTGTGGAACCTGAAGGGGGTGTGACCCCCCCCACCTGAACCTGGAGATGGAAGGGGCAGAGCCCCAGGCCATATAGAGGAAGCCAGGTTGCTCTAGCTTCCCCCGGGAGGAGCAGTTTACCTGCTTCCTCTGTGCCCTCTGTTCGAAAGCACAAGAGGTAGCTTTTAGATAAAAGTCACAGAAATACTGATAGGAGTCGAATTTGATGTGGAGGAAGATGACAATATCCATGAGACAACCCAGGGAATTATTCATATTTGAGAGTGGTATACAGTATTTTGTTTTGAAATAATGGCATTCAACTGAATAGAACTAGGAACACAAACAAAAAATGCAATAAAGGAATTTGTTGTGGAGCCTTATTTAATTGCTTCAAGCCTTTGGTGCCATTTCCAGAACAGCTAGCATTTTAATTGGAAAAATGGTTTCTACAGAATGACTAACAGATAGAAATGATTGGATGATGCCCTGCTGTAAGGATACCACAAAGATAGCTCCGAATATACTACAGAAGCAGCTGCAAGAACTGGGATCATAATGTGGAGGAAAGCATATGATTTAGGATCAGATGACCTAGATGAAACCTGTAAGACTAGCAGTTGTTGTTACTTGCAAGTAGTAGTCATTCAATTCTCCAGAGGCTCCATTCTATACAATGAGATGTTATATATTGCATTTGTCATGAGGTTCAGTTAAAATAAGCAGATGAAAACACTTTAAAATTTTTTTCTTAATTACAAAAGTAGTACACGTTCAGTGCAAGAAGTTTAGGAAACAGAAATAGAGGAAAGCATCAAAAGTGGGGTATCCATAATTTCACTATCCAAAGAGAATAGATTTCTATGTCTTCAGTTTTTTAGGCATAGGTACAAATAGTATTTCCTTCTTTTTAAGGAAGTTGTATTTTATGTCAGTGGTCTTCTATTACACTTTCAGGGAAGTAAAGAGTCATTCAAAGATCAGTAGTTTTTATTAAAACATGAATGAATAAATATATTCATCTCTTTTCAATATATATAAAAATGCTCTCTGCATCCAAAAAGGCTTCTTGTGTCATTCTATTAGCAATTCTGTAATTAAAAGTTGAAGCAAATTGGATCATTTTCCTCTGTACTGTTTTCTTCTACTAACTAGAAGACAAAGGTTATAAAATGAGATTATGTGCTTGAATACTTTGATTTCCACTCTTTAATCTTGCTTTGGAAATAATGCATGGATTCTGTTGAGCTGCATACGTGCCGTGGTGCTTCCCATTAACATTTAAACATAATTACCCACATCTCACCACTGCTCCTTTGTTCTCTGTGTTCAAGGATGTTTACCCTTGAAGAATGTATGTTTTTTTCTCTGTGCACAATGAGAAAATAAATTGCCATTTGCAAGTGGTAAAAAATGTTTAATCGGCAAGTTCATTTGATCTGAAGACCTTTTGTCCATCCCCCCCCTCCTCTGGGGCAGGTATGGTGATATGTATCTGAGGATGTGTGAACCTATCTCCCCCAGTCATTTATAGTGTTGTCACTGCAATAGCAACAATTAAAAGAAAGACAGGCCTTAAAGAAAAGGGAAAAAACAGATTACGATTTTGGAACTCTGGATCCTTAATCTGACTGTTCTTACATCATGGACAGCCGTTTAACTTGTTTTTTCTGGTGTGTAAGATGTCAGTAATGGAATAAATAAAGTCTAAACTTCTGAGATTTTTAAGGTCATATTTGGGGAGTCAGGTGAATATTCTGATGACACTCTAGAGATGATATAGATAGATAAGCACCAGAATATCTGTCTCTATCAGACATTCTTAAACAGTTACTGAAATATTGAAATCTCCTGTGTCACTTATTAAAAACACCCTGCCAAAGCTAGCAAGTGCACTAGTCCCTGATTCCTTCTCTTTCAACTTCCCTGGCCCTTCCTCCAGGATCCCTATGTTCCCCATTCCAGCAAGTAAGGGACCTCCAGCTGGCATTTATTCTGATTAGTCAGTGTCTAACTCCATCCAGTTTTAAAATATTTTGATTATCACCCGTGGATAGAAGCTCTTTTGCCTCACCCCCTGTGCAATGCATGCCAGCTTATGACAGAGTAAGACAATTATCCTGTAACGGAATCTTCTGGGGCTCATAAAATTGGAGCTATAGATGTTTTCGCATGTGGTTGGTAAAAATAAAGCCCTAGCTGATCTCTGTGAGTTTTATGGGTTAATCTGAAGTTAATACAGCCATTTTTGTAAGTGTATCATTGTTACTGCTTTTAAAAGGTAAAGTGAAATAAAAAAAAAAGTTTGGCCCTACACTTGAAAATATCAGGACATAGATGAATGTATTCCATTTGTTGCTTTTGTTGAAGTATATGTTACCTACAATAAAATTCACCTATTTAAAATATATGAATATATGAATTCATTTTACTTTAGTATAGTTACAGGGGTTTTCACCATCTTTATAATTTAATTTTATAATAGTTTTATCACTCCCAAATTCCATGCCCTTTAGCAACCACTCTACTTGCCTTTTCCCCTCAATCATTGAAAGCCACTAATCTACTTTCTGTCCCTATAAATTTGCCTGTTCTGCACATTTTATATAAATTAAACAATAAGATATGTAACCTGAATGTGTTCTTGAATCCAGTTAAAACCAGAAGCAGTTCTGGATTGTGTCCCTGGCGTCCTCTGACCTCATCTAGATCTGGGTTTCCCTCAGCCTCCCCAAGGAGTTTCTCAGCTCTGTTTTCAATCTCCTCCCAGGAAAAGAAATATCTTGTCAAACACCTCAGTGTTCTGAGAGCTGTTTTTTCCCCAATTTTCATCTTAAAAAAAAAAAAAACCTACAAGATCACTGGAAATATAAAATCATGAGCAGTGGGAACTTAATATGTTACTCTTTCCAATGGTAGGGGGTAATTCCTTAATAGCAACAATAGTTTTAATTTTGGAGTCCTAACTAAGGGCTGGCCTTTATGCTTATAGTATTTTATACCTCATTTTAGAGAGTTTTTGTTAATGAGGAAGATGGTTTAATTTCACAGAGAAGACAGGGGCTTCAGAAAAGTTCAGTATCATTGGTGGAATATGGATGTCCATCCACATGTGATTGATTTAGGGTTGTGCTCTTTATTTCATCATTTTGTAAATTTAATTATATATAAAATAGAATTTTTTATATTTAATATGTCTGGGAATGGGGTAACTCTTACAATTGATTGTGTCTTTTTATAATTGGCAGAGATTTTTCTTCCTTAGTGACATAAAATAGTGGTACATATTATTACAACTGGGTAACTGTATTTTTAAAAAAGCTGATACTATACAGTATTGCCTCTTTAAAGAAACTAACCCTTTATAATGAAATTTAAGAAATTAGCAATAGAAGTAAGAAGAGAAAAGGAGTTGGATTTGGGGAAAGAGTCATACAGAGTGACCTATTAAATGCTATTTTAATAAATGTTTTAATTACAAATCTTGCTACTTTGAAATCTCTAAGTTTTTCCATTTCAGTATAGAGCAGTGATAGTATTAAAGCATCATTTAAAAAGGCTATTTAAAATGATTTTAAGCTGGGAACAGTGACTCGTGCCTGTAAGCTTCAGCCTATGAAGCGGCTGGGCCTAGGGATCATGGTTCGAGTCCCGCTCAGGGCAACACAGCGAGCCCTAGTCCCCCAAAAATAGCTGGGCATGGTGGCGCGTGCCTGTAATCCCAGCTACCTGGGAAGCTGAGGCTGGGGATTGCTTGAGTCCGTGGTACCCCAGGTAACCACGTGAATTTTGCCCAGTGAGCCTGCGGTTCCATGGGCAAAAATAGCAAGACTTAGTCTCAAAAAAAAAAGGAAAAAGATTTTAATTTAATTTTAAATGCATCATGAAACTCAAACCATATGAATCC
>PVHY01006231.1:10724-76321 GCA_004024945.1 Uropsilus gracilis
CTGTGCTTGTCAGAGCAGAAGTTAAAGGAGGCAGGAGAAAGTTTGGAAGCACTCTTTTGTGCTTTACTCAGGTTGCTGTTCACCTGTGCCTTCTTTCTGGTGTTTCTCTCTGGACTGAGGTCACAAGACTCTAGTCTTTTCCATTCAGTGGTGCTGATTTCAGGACCAAACCCACACAAGCAACTTAAATTGGAAAGGGAGAAAGATGTGGTGGAGAAGAGGAAATGGAAGGAAATGGAGAGGTGGAGGGGAGAAGGATGGGAGGGGATAAGCAAGTAGGGTAACATAATCGGATGGTGTTCTTAAAACCCTTTCTAGTTGTTTATAACAGGCTGGAGGATTGTTCTGAAAAGCAAGGAATAGATGTGAGTTGTTTTTCCAGCTTTCATTCTTTAGATAACTAAGGCAATGTTATCTAGTTTTTGGTTTCCTAACGAGGTTGATTATGTCTGTTATATCTACCTTACGAGTTGTTTTGAGATTCAACTAAAATGATCCACATAAAAGGATTTTCAAGATGTTCAGAGAGAGAAACAAATATAAAAATTTATTTTTTATTTAAATTAGGATTAATTGATTAAGGGTGGCAAAGTCCTACATATAGTCAAGTTTGTGTGATAATAATTACAACAAAACAGCCACCACATATTATGTACAAATTCTGTATTTTGTCCTTCCAGTACAATATGAGAAAAATACTGTTAGTCCTATTTTGCAGCTGAGTGGACAGATTTATGAAAGTTGAGTAAATCTCCCAAAATAACAGTTTTTACTGGTAGAATCGGGATTCAAACCTGGTTATAAACCAGGAGTAACCAATTCTTAAGCCACATCTTAAATCACTTTAATCTTTTTATTTTTATTGAACAGTTATATGAGAACCACAGAAAACATAAACAATTAGAATAACATTTTGTATACAAGTTATGTTTATAAACATGCCATTTTTTCCTGTTTTTGGTTTATAAAACTTTTTTTCCTCACATAACGGGACAACTTAATGATAGCAGATAAGAACTGATTGTCAAGAAATAAACAGGTCAAGTTTTTTCATTTTATATAGGGGAAATTAGATAATAATGTTGTGAAATATTTGATTATACTATTCTCTGTGTTATTTACATGATACCAAATAAGTTTGAGAATTATGAAATTTTTTTGTTTTTAATTGATATATAACTGATATATAACAGTGTGTAGTTTATGGTGCCCAATATGTTGATTTGACACACATATGCATTGCAATGTGATTACTGTTCTAGGATTAGCTAATACCTCTATCACATCACATAATTATCATATCTTTTTTGTTGTGAGATTAAAATATAGTATCTAACACAGTTTTGTTGACTATATTGTTATACTGTGCCTTAGGTCTTCAGAATTTATTTATCTGCTAAAATTGCAGGTTTATACCTTTAAACAACATGTCCCTAGTTCCCCTACACTGCCCCAGCTCCAGTTCCTGATAACCACAATTCTACTCTTTGTTCTTTTAAATATGGCTGTCCTAAACTCCACATATAATTAGTATCATATATTATTTGTCCTCATATCTAGGTTGACTTATCTCACTTAGTTTAATGCCCTCAAGGTTCATTCATATTTGCAAATGGTCAAGTGTCCCTTTTTCTCCTGGTTGAATAATATTTTGTTGTATATATATGAAACTGTGTGTACTTTCCACCTCTGTTTTCTTCATCTTCAATTTCTTTCATCAAAATCTTATAGCTTACATCCTATACACGTCTCATTTCCTAGGTTAAGTTTCTAAGTATTTTATTGTTTATAATGCTATCATGAATGGAATAATTTCCTTTATTTTTTTCTAGATATTTTGCTAGTGCATAGAAATGCAACTTAATTTCTGAATGTTGATTTTATAACCTGTAGCTTTCCTGAGTTTACTAGTTTCAACAGTCTTGTTGGGTCTTTAGGATTTGCTATTTATAAGACCACATCATCTACAAATAATGGCAGTTTTACATCTTTTCCATTCAAATGGCTTTTATGTCTTTGTCTTACCTAGTTATTCAACTTAGGTCTTTAAGTACTATGTTGAATGACAATGAGCTCCCATGTCTGAAAGAAAATGTTTTCTATTCTTAAATAAAATCTTTTCAGTCTTTTATTGTTAAATCTGATGCTAGCTTTGGATTTGTTTTATACAGTCTTTGTTATTTTCATATATGTCCCATCTATGACCTTATGTTGAGGATTTTTGTTAAGAAAAGATATTGTGCATTGTTAAATACATTTTTTGCAACTATTGAGATGATTGTATGATTTTTCTATTTCATTCTATTAATGTGGTGAATAATATTCATTGATTTGTGTATATTGAACCATCCCTATACTCCTAAAGTAGATATATCCCACTTGGTATATACTAAGATCCTTTTAATGTTTTTTTAGTTCATTTAGCTAATATTTTGTTGAGATTCTTCCATCATTATTCATCAAGGGTATGATTCTATTGTTTTCTTATCTTATGTACCCTATCTGACTTCAGTATCAAGGTAATGCTGATGTCATCAATTGGAAATGTTCTCAATATTTTGGAAGAATTTGAAAAGTATGAGAATTCTTTTAAATGTTTTTACCAGTAAAATCATCTGGTTCTGTGTTAAGGTTATTGATTACTGATTCAATGTCCTTACTCACTTTATTGGTCAGTTCATATTTCTATGTCTTCCTGATCTATTCCTGGTAGATTGTTTGTTCTTAGGAATTTATTCATTTCTTCTAGGTTATCTGATTTGGTGTCATGTAATTATACTTAGTATTCTCTTATGATCCTATGTATTTTTACGGCATCAGCTGTGTCCTTTTTCATTTCTGATTTTAACTTGTTGAGTCTTCCCCCTTTTCTCTTATTGTGATTAAAAGCTTAATGCTTTTGCTTGACTTTTCAGAAAACCAGCTCTTGTTTTCATTGATTTCTTTTTCTATTGTTTTTCTGGTCTGTTTCGTTTTTTCCTCTCATATTCGTTATTTTCTTCTGCCTGCTAACTTTGGGCTTAGTTTGTGCTTTTTCTAGTTCCTTGAGACATAAAATTATGTTGTTTATTTGAGGTCTCCTTGCTTTCTTAATATATGCACTTATCGATATAGAATTTCTGTTCAGAAAAGCTTTCACTATATTCTGTGGGTTTTGATGTATTGTTTTCATCTTTTTAAGTTTTTTTTTTAGACTTTTCCTTCTGATTTTTTTCTTTGAATCATTGGTTGTTTAGTCATGTGTTATTTAGTTCTACCTAACTATAAATGTTCCAGGTTTTCTTTTGTTGTTGATTTCTACCATTCTTCATACCATAGCTTCATACCATTGTGATTAGAAATGTTACTGGTATGATTTTAATCTTACTAAATTTGCTAAGACTTGTTTTGTGGCCTATTATATATTCCATCCTGGAGAATGTTTTATATGTACTTGAGAAGAATTCATATTCGGCTGCTTTTGAATCCTTGAATGGGATGTTCTTTAAATGTTTGTGTTCATTGGTCTAATATATGATTCAAATTCAACAGTTTTATGATCTATCCATTGCTAAAAGTGAGATAGTAAAGTCATCTACTACTGTCTACTTCTCCCTTCAGATCAGTTATTATTGTATTTGTGTAGTATTTTTAGGTACATATTTGTTAGTTTTGTATGTATTTACATTTGTTACCTTTATCATAATAATTTTTCCTTGTTTCTTATTACCACTTTTGGTAGCGTCTTTGTTTGCTATACATATTGCTATCTCCACTTTCTTTCGATTTTTCACTTGCATGGAGTGCCTTTTCCATCCCTTGAGGATGTCACCTAAAGCTAAAGTGATCCTTTTTGGACTGTATTCACAAAAGGTCTTTGAATAATGTCATTTCATTACCAGACTGATGTGAAAAATAATCCCAACCAACATTGAAATGATATTATTCAATGACTTGTTTTCATTATATGTAAGTTTATTTAAAGTCACATTTTCCAAAAACCAATTGATGTTAAGTGAGGAATTACTACAGTTAGGAAATTTTTTTGCTGGTTTTGGCAAAAAAATCATGATGTAGGCAAAAGAATAGGACAGAGTATGCAGTTTCTCCGGACATGGGAGGTGGGAGCATGTATCTATCTCCACACCGAAACTGATCTTGTTTCCAATTTTTGGGCTATTAATAGGCTTAAATTTATAACAAAGGGTCAAATATCAGAAATTCATATTTCCCTGCTTCCTACTTCCAAACTAAGCCAGTTTTGATGAAAAAAAATATTGTGTAATGTGACTGTAGATAAAAGAGCAAACAGACTTCTTTTAATAACATGAGATTTAGGAATTAAATGCAGTAGGCAAAAGATCCTGTAGGAATTTCAAGTGATATTTTACAATGGTTCACTAAAGGATGTTTTAAGCCTTGGTTTACATAGCATGCTACTTTATATAGTAGTCTTTATTCTTGGGATCCCCGCAAGTGGAGATATCTTATTGATATAGATAATCATCTCTGCTTCCTATGTGGCCAAGTAGAAAAGGAATAAACAAAAATAATATCCAGCTCATACAAGAAATAGGAAAGAATTTAGAAGAGTAAAGGCCAACATTAAAAAAAATGCAAAGAAGTGAATATTTTGAGTAGGACAACCTTCCATTATTGATAAAGATAAATATAAGTTGAATATATGTCTGAATATTCTAACCAACCTTTTTAAGAGTTACTAATCGTGGAAAGGAAAAAGCTTTCACATTTTATAAACTATTCTAAGGCCTTCATCATTTGTTCTTCTTTTAATCATATAATTAGTAGTCACTTTATTCATTATGCATTTGTTATGCATATGTCAGAGACTGGCTTTTTAAAAGCTACAAAAAGATAAGAGTTCTTGTCCTTGGACTACTTAACATTTGGTTGAAGGTTCCAGATACATAAAATAATTAGTAGACAAAAGTAATCTAATGACAGGACTTTTGTGGTGGAAGGAACAACTGCATAAAGGGGGAAAAAAAGAAGCCCACAATCTTTTTATTGATGTTTTCAGAAAACTGCCTCCTGGATAGGGAATATTATACTAAAGTTTCTGCAAAAGAAAGCTCCTTTACTAGATGACCTTTATGCAGAAACTGGCTGTGTGAACTTGCAGTACTTTGTAGAAGAAAGTAATTTGAAGTGCTTGATTCAATGCAGGGGTAGTGGGTTAATATGAAGCATAGAGGATGGATCCAGTGAAGTAAACAGAGACTATGAAACGTCACAAGCTGTGTCATTTTGAAATTATTTGTAATCTTATGACTCAAGCCCCTTTTCTTGACGTTCCTAGGGTACTACCTGTAGTAAACACAAATCTTTTCAAGAATGCTTTGTGCATGGAGTAATTTGTTGTTACTTGTGTGTGTAGCTACCCAAGAGAGAGCTAAGTTTCACATGGCCATCCCTAGGAGAACACCTCAGGAAGTAGGAGACTGGGAGGCCATTAGAACCTTCTCCTCAGGCTCAAGAGAAACCTGTGGCCATGAATTTTACCCAAGTCTCAGGGAACAGGAAGCTTTAGTTGGCATGCAGTTTACACAAATCAAGAGGGATACAAGCTACACAAGTGGATTGTGTGTGTGTGTGTGTGTGTGTGTGTGTGTTACAAGGAGAGTGGAAAGGGAAATTTTAATCCAAATATTAAAAGAAATGAATTGGTTGCAGGATAGCTATTGACTATCCCGGGTTATTACTGGGTGAGGCCTAACATGAATAAAGCTATTGGAAGACTTGGTTCTACACCAGAGCATAAACAGATACTGAATAGTTAGGTTACAACTGGGGAGTCACTATTTTAATGTCTTTTGTTCTTTGCCTTGAAGGAATACATTTTCAGTTTCTCTTCAAGTTACTAATGGTATAACAAGAAACAAAGCCAGGCCTGTGATGTGCAAATTTATTTTTAACAACAGAATCTTACCTTCAAATAAAATCTTATCCTAAAGTACAACATGTAAAACAGATAAAAATTCAGTTGCCTTGATTTAGAGGGTGAAGGTCTTAGCCTTTTGTGTTCCCCATACCACCCTCTTAGAATTCCTGGACTCCCCAGAGCACAGCCTGAAAAAGACCACCCTTGAATAAGGGAATTGAAATGGTCTCACTGGTCTCCTTTCTTATTAAAATATGCTAACCCTGCCAGGAGAAATTCCATTTAGAAGTTTGTGCCAGAAAATGAAAAAGGTTGATAATATCTGGTGTTGGCAAGGGAATGGGGAAAAAAAGCATTCTTAAACACTGTTGGGGAGAGTATAAATTAGTGCAATCTTTTCAAAAACACATCATCAAAATTTTAAATGTATGAGACATGTGATCCTACAGTTCCACTTCTAGAAATTTATCCTATGGAAATACATATTTGCACAAAAGTATATGTACAAATGCTTATTATTTATAAGACTATAAAATCAGAGACAACTTAAATAGGGAAATAGTTAAATAATTTATGCTACCTCCATGGAATATTACAATCATTAAAGTAAAAAAAAAAACTAGATATAGTATAGATACATAGAACGACATAAAAGGATGTTCCTAATACACTATGCAGTGAAAAGGCAGTTACCAAAGAAATCTGAAACATTTTTAAAGCAAACAAACAAACCCCACATTGTATGAAATTCTGTTAAAGCTTTGTAAATATTTTTAATTGCAAAATACCCCTCCAAAACAAACCCCAAGCCCTCTCTAGAAGTAAATGGTTAGTCTTAGAGGATACGGTTTGTTTGTTTTCCATATATCCACGTATAGGTGAGACCATCGGTATTTATCTTTTTCTTTTTGGCTTATTTCAGCTAGCACGATTCCTTCTAGCTCTATCCACATTGTCCCAAATGACATAAGTTTATCTTTTTTTTTTTTTTTGATTGCAGAATAATACTCCATTGTGTAAAAATAACACAGCTTTTTGATCAGTTTTTGGGCATTTGGGCTGTTTCCATGTCCTAGCTGTTATAAAAAGTGCTACAGTAAACACAGAAGTGCAGGCTTCCTTTTGAATTTGTGTTTTTGTATCCTTTGGGTAGATTCCTGAAATCAGGATTGCTGGATCAAATGATAGCTCCATTTTCAGTAGTCTGACGGTCTTCTACAATGCTTTCCATAGTGACTGAACTTGTTTGCATTCCCTCCAGCAGTGTAAAAGGGTGGGTTAGAGTTACTTTTGGAGAAGGGAATGGAAGTATAGAGGTACAAGGGCATATATATTTTTTTTTATTGCATCAATGTTTCTTTGTATAAAATTTTTTTTAACAAAGGACATGAAATAATTTTATGAGGGAGAAAATGCTAAAAACAACAACATTATCTGTTTTAAAGAACTAGTAAATTTTCCCCTTTCAGTCAATAAGATATAGCCTACTTCCCTTTTTGCCAGGAAATCTAGAGTCACCTTTGAACCTTTCAATGACATTAATCTTTAGATCTAAAATATTTGCATTTTTTCCTTTTGATACCAGTTTTCTGTGACAAGTTAACTGTTATTCAAAGCTTCTCTGTCTCATTTTTCAAGACATAGGAATAGTTTATGAAGAAGCAAACTCCAGACTCCTCATTCTGAGCAGCCCACATTTTTCTATGTGTACCAAACTCTCTAGGCTCAAGTGTGGGCTGAGAAATAAAAGATTGAATTTACTACTTATATTTATATACATACAATTAAGGTACTCTTGCAGTTGTGTGAAACGCTGAGCTCCTCTTTGGAATTTCACTTTATCTCTTTTCCAAATATAAGAGCTGCAAGGACAGGTAGGGTCTTATGTGACAAATTTTGTCTTCATCCTGTAGACGGTAGGAAACCACTAAAGGTTTTTAAGCAAAGGAATGACTGGGTTTGAAAAAAAAAATCACTGGCAGAGGAGAAAGAGAATGGTTCAGGGAGAGGCAGCGATACTCAAAATACCTGTGGTTGGATAATAGATGGTTTAATGACCAAAGTGGGTTATAAGTCTGCATTTATTGGAAGGGAATGTGCATCATTTGTCAGTAATGTCTGGTTGGGCCATTTGGTCTGAACATGGGTTAGTTAGGCATATATCATAGGTTTAGTCAGATTCAAAACAGAAAAAAATTGAGTGGCACACACTGCAATCTTAAATCCAGTCCATCATTTCATAGAACAGAGACCTTGTTGTGGGTAGAAAAGAAAAAAAGGTAATAGTTTCCCCAGGTACCTTAGCAGTCAGCATTTTCATTTAAATAGAGAGGTGCTCATTCTCTTTGCTAAGGGGGATGGAGGCACTTTTCCTCACCTCCAGTCAGGAAATGCTGCACCACCAACACCAACTTGGGGTCAAGCCTAGTTCAGGCCTAGTCCTGACATTTATTAACTGTGTGGTCTTGAGTAATCCCTCAGATCCCTTTCTTCATTTGTAAAATGAGAGATACAAGCACACACTTTTGTGGCTGGCAGGGGGAAATGGAGGAAGACCGTTATTGCTAAGGAATATTCCTAAGGAAAAGACAAATTATTCCTGTGTGACTTTTGTTTTCTATCTTATTTTTAAACGTTCCTTTTTCTTCCTCCCCAAAGGACTTAGGGATACAGTTGTAATGCATATAGCCTGGTGTACCTGTTGTTAGACCTTTGTACTTTGAGCAGCTTACAGAATTAATAGCTGGTCTAACTTTTCTTTTGAAAAGAAAAGGTTGAGGAGTGATGTTCAGGGGAAGGATGATAACCACCTGTTCTGTGATCCCCTACCTTAAATGGAAAGAGGTGGAGGAGTTTATGGGGAAGGTGGACAAGCTCCTCCCCGCTAGAGCCCAGACCAGGCCCCCAGTGCTGGCAGGAGTCTGGACCAAAACCTTGGGAACTGATGGCTTGGATTGCCCAATCCACTTTGTCCCTCTCTGTAACCATGGATTTTCCAGTATTTAAGGTTATTCTGGTGCTCTCTGCCTAGGTACAGCACATACCCACCCCAGACCCTCTGATTCTCTGGGTCCTGCCCGCCATGAAGCGGATGTCAAAGGATCCAGTAGCTCAGAAAAATGGTAATGTTGGGATTATGTGTGGGTTACATTTCAAATGCTTTGAACCTGGGAACTTCCTGGTTTAAAATAAGCAAAGGTCATCAAACCTCCCTCCATCATGCCACATATGGGATAGGGTTCTTGGATACTTTTCTTTGTCTACTCTGTCACTGATACCCCTTGACTGAATGTGGCAGGATCCTTCTAACACAGGAGGGAGAAAACCACCCAGATTCTGGTGAAAAATCTTGTCCCAACAATTAAAAGGTACCATCACACTCCTCCTGGCAGTTCTGTTCAACCTGATTCTTTGTTCCCATCCTGCTCCCTCTTCTCTCCCATCCTCCCACCCCCATGCACACCTTGACCTGAAGAGATGGGAGCCGTAATGCAGTAGGCACCACCCACTCTTGCTATACATGCCAGGTGGTCCATGTGCAGTGGGCTGCAGGACTGCACAGCTCATCCTTGAGCACTGCTACTCGTTTCCAGGCTATTTGGACAGTTGGTGCTCTGACACTTTCACTCTGTCCCCAGAAGTCCACTCCAGCCTTCCCTCTACTATTGATATGTTTCTGTGACAGCAGATGCCGTTTTCCCTGCCCTCACTTCTATGCAGATGTCTGGAGTTACAAGTCCCTTTAGACCATGAGCTGGACTTCCTGATAAGATAAACTATGTGAACTAGGGGTGGAGATGAGCAGCCAGGTGGGCCTATACAGTGGGCCCACTGTACAGTGGGGGAGGCAGGCGGCATTACCAGTGCTCCTATTTCTCCAACTTTGACTTGTAGCTAGGAGAATCACGGAGGAGAGACATGTAGAGACTCACATGTAGAGACTACATGTAGAGACATGTAGAGACTCACGTGCGTGAGAGATCTAAAGGGAGGCTGCTTCTGGTTCATGGCAGAGATGGTGGAAACCATGATCTTGATTTTTTTTTTTTTGAGTTTTTGAGTCTCTTCTTCTGTCCCAGTTATCTGGGAATCATCTAACCCCTTTCCTGTGGCTCCTTGGCAGATGATGCCTAAGACTTGTGGCAAGCTTTTGGGTTTCAATTAACCTGCTTCAGAATAACCCTGTTTAGTAGGACTTTTTCCACTAAGGTACTAATAATATGGGCAGGGGGTGGTGATTGGGAAATCTATTGATAGGACTATACTTTCTTCTCTTCTCTCTGTATGCATGCTAGTCCCATTAGAGATCTTTCACGAAGAGTCTGCTTTCTTTGCCTTTGTGCAGTAAATGGTAGTACCCTTTTTAGAGTGTGTAACCCTTAACAGTTTGGGGTTTCTGGATACCCCCTGGGGGTACACCTCAAGTCCAGTGGCTCATGCCAGTCTTATTACTTATTGGTAGGTGTTGTGAGGATACAGGGAGGAGTAAGGACTGTAACTACTTTTTATAGGTTAGAGTTTAATAATGTGATATCCTTGGTTTCAGGGGACACTCCTATAAAGTGTAGTTGTGTGTGTCCACATATGCATATTTTCAGGGACAAGCATGAAAAGGAACCAAATATTGGCTTTATGAGTTATATTTCAAGCGCATTGGTATCAGGGCTTTCATATTTAAAATAAAGAAGTAGGGAAAAAAGGTTGAAATTGATCCTCACTCTACCAGATGGGAGTCCTCACTTTTCTCTTTCAGATATAAATTTGTAAGGAGTACTCTGTTCAAAGATTCCCCAGGCCTCTGACTTGCTGTAGAGATCAAACTCTGTTCTCTTAATGCTCTCCCTAACAGGTGAAGAAAATGAAGACAAATGTACATTTCTAGAATTTAATCACACTTCAGGCACCCTTTAAGCTGCGTCTTTTTGAATCGCTGTACCTTCAATATCTCTTGCACATAGAAGAAACTAAGGCACAGGGGGCAAATAATTTCCCAAAAGTCACAGCATTTGAATATAGATCTCAAAATTCTTTGACTCCAAAATCAATAGCTTTCCTACTCCCCTGCGATGTTCCCTTGGGAAAATTTTAATTACCAGTAAAATTAGTATTTTAATACTAAACACTTTAAACTGTCTTTAAAAAAATACAAATCATCTCCTAAATGTCAGCATTATAGATGATGAGAACTCCGAACTCCTACTTGCCCCTGCTAGTCTCACCTTTTTTTGATCATCCATTTTTTCAGTGGGATCCTGTTCAGTGCAGGAGATATAGGGCTTGAGGCAAAGCAGGAAAAGGGACTTTGTGCTGCAGTGGTGGAAGACAAAGCAGTTTGACTTTTCCAGTACCAGATTAGTTTCTTTTAATATACATTTTATATAATTGCTTGAATAGTATTATCAGAGACCTCTTCTGTCACCATGGCTTTGGGACATGTTAGGTTTCTTTCTTTCTCTCTTTTTTTTTTTAGACTAGGTCTCACTATTTTTGCCCATGGAACCGCAGGCTCACGTTGCCCAGGGTACCACGGACTCAAACAATCCCCAGCCTCAGCTTCCCAGGTAGCTGGGGTTACAGGCGCGTGCCACCACACCCAGCTATATTTTTGAAACTAGGTCTCGCTACGGGCCCCAGGCGGGACTCGAACTGGGATCCGTATCCCCGGCCGCTTCATAGGCTGAAGCTTACAGGCACGAGCCACCGTGCCCGGCCACATGTTAGGTTTCTAAAGGAGATTGAAGTTAAACCAAATTACCTTTGTAAAATATTGCATAAAGGAAAAAAACCTTTAAAAATCAAATTTTGAATCAGAAACGTGATAAAATGTGCGTGTGAGAAAAAAATATATGTTATGGGAAGAGATTTCCTAGTTTTTAATCTAAACTTAAAAACTGAACTTTAGATGTTTAGTTTTGAGTCTAATGAACTAGTTGAGTTGAAATTCTTTTTGTATGTGGAAAAAGTGAGTCATGAGAAACCTTCTTAGTGATAGCACATCCTGAAGAAAGACTGATGCAGTTAAACTTGACCCAGTAGCAAACTTTTCATGGCAGGAGAGGCAGAAGTATTTGACACCAACAATGGTTTCTCTAGTCACTATCCAAGAACCCAGAGAATAGAATCATAGAGCCACCTTAGGTAATAACTAATCCAATCAACTCTAGCCTGCATGTAGGATCATGTAAAAAGATTTCATCTTCTGAGCTGGCCAAGCTGAGGGCTGCTAGAACAGAGGAGAAATGTTTCCCACATTAAACTACTAGCAAAAACCATGCCTGGGATCTGTAGGTTTGCTGTTGCTAACATGCCAGTGAAGTTACTCTATCATTAGTCCATCTGACTAGGTGAGAACAAGATATGGCAAGTTCTAAAAAACTTGTCTGAGGAAAACTGGGAAGACTCATAAATGTCTCAGCAAACCCTAAATGACCACCAGATTAAAAAATGGTGGACTGATGCATGTATGTAATGTCACTCTCTTCCATGGCATCCTAAAACTTCATTAAATTAATTTTTACAAAAAACATAAATTGACAAGTACAAGGATAATAGGAGAAATGACAAGAGCAATGCAATTTTGGAAACTGGAAAGTAGATGGATAAGTGATAACTGACTAGACAAACCCAAGAAAACCAAGTCATCAGCTTATTTCAAACCACAGACTCCTCAAAAGGCTCAGGAATTGGCAACATCAAATATACCCAGAACTGGAGTAAAAGACCTCAAATAATGAAGAAAAACCTGTGTGAGAAGCAATTTAAATCCTAGCTGCCTTCCTCCCCTTTATGGCATTAGGTGACTACCTGCTCTTATCCATCCAGAAAGTAATCTGAAGTTTTTTTATGTAAAGTAAAATAGATAGTCTTAGACTGCAGGATGTCAGGCACAGGTGAGAACAGGGGGTTTTTGGAGGGAGAAACGATCTCATATATTCTGTCTAGCACTCTCCCCTCACCTGCCACTCAACCAGCATCTCATCCCCCAGGAAGAAGACTGGGAAATTCTTTTCTGAATATCTGACTAGAATAAGAAGAAAATAGAATAACACTGACTTTTGAGAAGAAACAGTTCACTCAAATTACCTTAAAGTTCAAAGCCAGCAAACTCCACCCACCTGCTCAGTGCATGAAATCACATTTTCAGTTTCCCATTATGAAACAAGAGCAAAAAGAAAATTGCCAGATATCTGAGAACAGTCCCCAGTAAAAAAAAAAAATAGACCCAAAAGTACAAGAAAAAGACAAGAAGAGCAATATAGAATATACAGAAAACAAACACATAAATATAACTTCCTGTTTTCTTAGTAACAAACAATACTATATACATGAAACAAGAAAAAGGTACTATAAGAAAAGATCATTTAGAGAATGACAAAAGCTCTTAAATATACATATAATCAATAAATAACAATGAAAAGGCTAGAATATATGATTAAAGGAATTTCTCAGAAGAACAAAGAGGAGAGAAAGAGTTCTATTATGGCAACCTCACCATCTAAATAAGAAAGGAAATGAAAACAATGCAAATGGAGCAGAGAAAATTTCCAATGAAATAATTTAAAAAATTCAGAACAGAAGAACATAGGTTATCTAAAATACAATACAATACAACTCAATACAAATAAAAAGAACCTATGACGTCCCAAGCACAATGGATGAAAGTAGACTCTCGCAAAGGCACAGAACTCAGGAACATAAAGAATTTGTGTAAGATTCTAGAAAATAATGAATAGACCTCAAATAGAGAATTAAGAATCCAAATAATTTTAGATCTCTCCACAATGACACTAATTTTCTGAAGAAAATTTATTTTACTCAATGTAGACTATGTGGTGAGTACATGGATATAGGGTATTTTTCTTTAAACTATGCCTGTATTTTAACACAGATGATTATATTTTAATCTTCTGAAAGCATGATACTACAGTAAAACATAAAACAATGAGTGTTAGTGCACTATCATATCATGGGATAAATTCAGTCAAAGGCCACATGTGGCCCTTGATTTATATTTACCCACATAGTCCTTTCATCTTAGAATTTTGAATAAAAGTTCCTAGGCCATCCAGTCCAACCTCCCTTTTGTTTTTAACCATTATTATTTTATTTATAAAATATATATATATAACCATTATATACTGTATATACAGTATATATAACCATTATATACTGGCTTTGGTATATCTTCATATCAAATAATTTGTAATATGCAGTTATAAATTCATATTCTTTTAGATATTTGGTGAGTTATTAGAGTCTCTTTGTTTCCAACTGGTGTGTTTTTGCCATCCATCTTCCTCCAAATCCACTATCAATTTGAAGAATGTGCTTAAGATTTTCTTCACTGAACTTGATAGTTTCATTTTGCTCAGATAAATGGGGTCGGGTGGTGGGTGGGGAGACTAAACATGTAAACTGATTCTTACTTTCAAAGCTCTTCAGCTTTTACTTCTGAAGAATGTGTTTATTTGGGATTTACTCTGTTTGAAGCAATGGCTATTTTTGCCAAACTGAGTATAAGTTGACTCACTGACTTATATTTCAGGTGATCCATTGGTCCAGTGTGTAACATCTTGGAAGAAGCATGAGTTATTGTTAGTCATAATTATTCCTTCACCTTTCCTGGAATGCCTTTGGAGGTACCAGGCATCAGCAGTATCTGTCATCAAAAGCTCTTTTGTCTGCAGTTTCTATGATTGTATTCATCTTGTTCATAGCAGAGAAAGAGATTTTCTTCCTAAGGTGATTACTTTCCTTCTATAAAAAGTATCCACTATTTAACCCATCTGCAGAAAGGAAGTTGGCACAGGTTCCAAAGAGCCAATCAATTCATTAGCTGTTCTTGAACAAGCAACCTTTTCTTGATAGCTATAGAGTTTTGCTACAATTGCAGAAGTTGAGTAACTTGTCAACTGGTCATTTGTAACCAATAAAATGGAAAAGATTATCATTACCCACCTTCATTTAAATTTTGAATAGACACTATAATTTTGTAGTTGTATCATAAGGATCCACTGTACTCTGTAACTACATCTGGGCAAGATTTTGCTGCGATTCATCATATTCATTGCATGAAGGAGTTTGCAATCTATGTCAGAACTATACCTATTAAACCTAATTGTTTCATGGCTTAATAAGTAAAGCATATGCTGAAACACTGAAATATTAGGGGTATTAGTCTTAAGCATTTGGGGCTGAGAAGACAGAGACTCTTTGGAACAAGCTTAATGAAAATAGGAAATTTTCTATAAGGATATAGAGGAATCACAGAATAGAATAGAAATGTGATTTTTCCCTTACAAAAGTATTGAAACCAGAAATTAGAAGGACTGTTTTTCCCTGCTCTTCTTTGCATGCTTCAGTACACATGTGGAACATGTAATATATATATATATACATATGTGTGTATACACACACATGCTCCACAATGTGTACTTTATATAAAAAATATATTTTATACTCAATATTATTGTATTTTTAGGGCAGTTACTCCAAAAGTGGTATTTCCACTTTTTTTTCTCCTTTCAGTTGCTTTAAGAGCGGTCATGTTATATAATCTTTGCAAGCTGTTAAATTCAATTTGTTTGTAATTTGTTTAGAATTTTCATATTAATGTTCATCAACAATACTGGTCTGTAGGGTTTTTTTTTTAATGCTTCTTCGTCTAGTTTTATAATTTAGGTAATGGCTGCATCACAGAATGTGTTAGGCAGCTTTCCTTCTTGGGATTTTTGCATTTTGATAAGTAGACGTAAGTTCTTTATGATTTCATAAAATTCACGTGTAAAGCCATCTGATCCTGAGCTTTTGTTTTTGTTTGTTTGTTTGGTTTCTTTGTGTGTGTGTGTGTGTGTGTGTGTGTGTTTGTGTGTGTGTGTGTGTGTGTGTTTTGAGACGAGGTCTCACTATTTTTGCTTGGGGAACCACAGGCTCATGTTGCCTGGGGTACCACAGACTCAAGCAATCCCCAACCTCAGCTTCCCAGGTAGCTGGGATTACAGGCATGCACCACCACTCCCAGCTTTTTTTGGGACTAGGTCTTACTATGTTGCCCTGGGTGGGTCTTGAACCCACGAACTCAAGCAATCCCAGTCCCAGCCATGCTCCATAGGCTGTGCTTAAAGGCACATGCCTTCCTGCCCAGCTCTGAACTTTTGTTTTTGGAGAGTCTTTTTTTTTTTTTTAAATCACTGTCAATTTCTGTTACTGTGATTAGTCTATTCAAATTTTATGTACCCTCTTGGTTCAGTTTTGGCAAACAACATTGCTCTAAAAATGTATCTATTTCTTCAAGGTTATCAGATTTATTAGCAAATAATTGTTCATGAAAATCTCTTATGATTACTTTCCTTTTATGTTATCTGTAATCATGTCTTCTCTTCTGTTTTTGATTCTATTTATTAAAGTTTTCTCTGTTCTTTGTTAGCTTAACTAAAGGTTTATCAATTTGTTTATGAAGATCAAACTTTTCATTTCGTTTATCTTTCATATGGTTTTTTTAATTTCAGTTTTATTTATGCAATAATATTTCCTTTCGCTTACCAACTTTGAATCATGTTCTCTTAAACCTTCTTTAGATATAATATATAATTGTTTTAATTTTTATTTCAGACTTTTTAAGTTTCTAAACATATGCCTGTATTACAATTAATTTCCCTCTTAAAACTGCTGAGAATAGCGAATATAGAATATTCTGACTAACATAGAATAACACAAGAGTGGTCTTATTCTACCAAAAGCACAGAAATGCTGATCTTCAAAGAGGGAAAAAAATTAATGCACAACACACAGAAACACAGCCAGTGCATGATTCATTATACTTTCTTCTCCTAGCCGAGATACTTGTGAAAGCACACGTTGACATGAAGTTGCTCAGTTTGGATCCAGCCTACCCATGCTGGACATTCAGCATGTGCAAACAATCTATACTTTTGCTGTATTGAGCCACCAAGATTTGGGTGTTATTTGGTACTGTCCATAACCAAATCCATTTTGTCTTCTACACCCCAATTTGTACTCATCTATACCAAAAAGGCCCCCTGCCAATGTGCACAATCATATGTGGCAATTCTACTCAAAACAGAGTGCTCTTCCTTCTTTGTGCCACCATAGGAGGGCTAGCTGCATGATTTGTACCATTTAGCAGTGATCGTGACACTGAGGTTTATTTGTATAACCTCTTATGACAAAATCTGTATGAATTACAGGGTCGCAGACATTTTAACCTGGGAAGTCTTTGTGTGTGCAAGAAAGACTAGAGGATAGATTATATTTGAAATAAATATTTAGATATTCTTCAAGGCTGCCACCTTCCAGAAGGGTACGTCGATTCACTAAGCTTCCCACAGACTGCCCGCCACAGACCCTGCTTTGTTAAAGATTAGATAAAGATGAAGTGCTAAATAGAGAGCAAGGAAGAACATGAGACACTGCTGTGGTTCAATACAAACAAAGCCTGCCTGTCTCACTGCAGCAGCTGTAACATCCTTCACAGGCTCTAGACTAATGAACCACACTTTAACTCACTTTTTAACAAGCTTTCTTTAAAGACATTCTCAGATCAAATCAAGAACCAGGCCAATCAGATTACGTGTTAAAGGAGCAGATTTTACTTTCGTCATTAAGGATAAGAGAATTAAAGAGGTATGGAGGACATACAGAGGCAATTCTAGAAACTCCTTTACTACAAGCAGGACCTCGTATATGCTCAGACTGAATGACTAGAAATCTTAGGTAATATGATAGTAAAGGCTCAAGCCACGCAGTCTCTTGCAGACACCAGAAATGAAGGCAATACAGTGAAAACTGCTTGATAGCAGCAAGAAAGGAACCTCTCAACTGAAGTCACAGTTCAGATCCTGAACTCTTGATTGTGTATCCCTCCTCCCCATTCCCCCCAACACTTGTTCTCAAACTTGACCTTCGCACCCCTGACTCATTTGGAACACCTTCAAGAAGGTCTTACATCTCACTGTGTATGTTGTCCCTGACTGGTGAGCAGCTTCAGACCTGTCTTAGATTTAGGGCCCTGTTACCCCATGGCCTGTGTGCAAATGAGAGAAGCTCCCATTTTCCTTGCAGATGGTGCTAAAAGCCACAGTGGTCAGGCTGGATAGCAGAGCACAGAACATATTTCAGACTGCAGTGTCTCTTACACTGTCCCTGTCCCAGGGACAAGACAGTGTCCCTGTCTTGTAGTGAAGGGCCCAACCTGGACACCTGTATTCAGCATTCGCCCCATTTGCTAACTACCCTGAATTCTTTCATTGTCCACTCTGGGAGATACATTGTACAAAACTTTGGAACTTGGTATTCCCCAAAGAAGCTTGGATGATGGGGAGGGAAGATAAGAAGAAGAGAATGATAATAGCCAGGCGTGGTGGCACATGCTTGTAATCCTAGCTGCCTGGGAGGCTGAGGCTAGGAATCACTTGAGTGCATGGGTTTGAGACAACCCAGGGTAACATAGCAAGACCTAGTCTCAAAAAAAAAAGAAAAGAAAAGAGAAGAGAATGATAATAACTATAATTATTAATTGTTAGTCCTTAATAGTGGTCTTATGATTATTAGTTACAATGGTAATTGGTAGAATAGCATACTCCCAGAAAAGTCATTTTGATGGATAAAGCTGCTGAAATCTCATACTAGTAATGTTGATTTAATTGTTATTTCTGGGATCAAGGACTATAGTCTCAAGTGTCAAGTAGAAGAAAAAAGGAGATGAAGGAGGAGAAAGAGAAGGTGAAGTGTTAACTCTTTTTTTTAGACCTCATGTTGAAATTAGTGATGTTTGCTTTGAGCGTTTTGACTTCCTTGTTACACCTCTCCTAGCATGTTCTATGGCCTTACGGTGTGTGCACGCACACTGGCCCCCCTTCCAGAAGAGTACCATGCTCTAGAATTATCTTTCTTTTCCTAGCAAACAAAAATTTTCTTCTTGACATAGTTGATTTGTAAGAAGGAAAACTCTCTGGCTGAAACAGCCCACATTAACCTGAGAATAACAGATCACTCTACTTTCCTAGAAGTTTCTCCCACCCTTCTTTAGAGTAACATATTTGTTACTTGTTTTTAAGGGAATGCTTACCAAAAGAAAAGCCCATCTTGGTATGGATATTTGCCGTTGGAAACAGCTCTCCTGAGCCATTCTAGCTTCCTCTAATTTCCTTTCTTTTCTCTTAGGTACTTCTGAATTTCTAGAGGCTTCAAATTCTTGTACAATGATTCCCTTCCAGGAGAAGTATGGACTTTGGTGGTGGGGTTGTCTGAGGGAGTAGAGCTTGAGTCCGTATTTTCGTTTGGCACTACATGACAGTTACCAGGCAGATTCTGAGGCAGATTGGGGCCTTATGTGGATATCATCCTTCCACACCCAGCAGCAGTACACTGTATTACAGTCCCTAAAAATCTTTGCTGAAAAAGACTGTTTTCTGTAGTTAGACATACCTGATTAGATACAATTCAAACATGAATCAATACAGAAACTGAGAAAGTACAGAGTACATAATATTTATGTCAGTGCACCCTCAATACTGAGTTTCCTGAAATTTTACATTATGGGAAATTATCTTTTTAATTACATGGCTTTGTGGTGAATTGCATTGTACTACAGTGAACATTAAGTGAGCTAATGATACTCCCCTTTAAAACAAAGCATGATAAGGGAAGAAAAAGTTGTATTTTAATGGATCCTCAATTATGCCTGAGTCACGGTGACTGGAGGTTGATAAAGTCATTCTTGTTCTTAGAATATTGACTCTGTAGTCTAGAGATAGAATCAAAAATATAATCTTGATATATAATCTTGATATCTAAACCAGAATAAACATATTGTTTTGATTCATATCTCAGGGTTTCAGCTTTTTAAAAAATCACTCAAAAGGTTTTAAAAAAATCAAAAGGTTTCCCCCAGCTTCATGCCTCTGTTTCATTTGCACACTCATTAAAGGAAAGCCCTTGCCTTTTATTTTAAAAACAGAAATTGGAAGAACTTGTTGAGAATATTTGATATGACTAAGCTCTGGTACAAACAGCGAGAGGAATTGTCTCCGTGGAATCGAGTTTGGGTTGGGGAAGGGCTTACTCAGCAGTGTCCTGCCTCCCTGGGTACTCGGTGCCCTCCAGAGAGCCCAATCGCCAAGGGCTGTTTGGTGGGAGGAGTGAGCAACGTCATCAGGCCCTGATTTAAACAAGGGGGACCTACAATAGCTATTTTGTTTTCTGCTTCACCAAAGAACAAGGCTAAAGTGTATGGTACTCGTGATTAATTCTGGAGAAAAATTCCATGCAACAAGAATTTTTTCCAAGATTTAAAACAAAACAAACAATATTTTCAACACATAGCAAAAACCCTCTTAGTACAAGTGATATTGCACAGCATGGAGAGTGCTTAGGAGAATGTACTATTTGTTCTCATCCTTTTCCCTGCCTCATCCTTTTGGCAGATTTCAAGGTCAACAAAAGACAAAGGCAGCGGCAAGGCTGCTGGTGGGCTAATGGTGAGAAGGCAGCACAGAGAGAACTGAGGTGAGAGGTGAGAGATAGCTCACCATGCCTGCGCTGTGTGACCCTGGATCAGTCATTTGACCTCATGGATCTCAATCCCCTTGTCTTCAGAAAGGAATAGACTGGGCCAGACCAAAGGCCCAATTTTCTCTGTTAGAATTTCCTTAGTCCTAGTTAGGGTTGTGTTTCTAGCTCCTTTTAGCATATCATCTTAAACTTAGTAGGCATGCCATTCTCTTAGTCATGACTGTTAGTTTTTTATGAAGATAATTGGTCTACAACACTGTAAAGGCCTAAGGTATACAGTTTCTTGCCTCAGCAACTGTATATATCATATTATGTCCTCCACCAAATGTCCACTCACCATCTCTCACTAAGCAGTTCACCTCCTCTATCTATTCCATGCCCCCCATCTCCTGTGGTATACACCATTCTGTTGTTAAATAAGATGAACAAAAGTCATATTTATTTTTGTTCAAGAAAACATAATTCTAATGGCTTTCAGAGCTTTGCTTCAGACATTTTACTTCAAATATTTACTTAAACATCTCACTTCAAACATTTTACTTAATATGATTTTTGCCATTGGGACTTAAGTCCTTGAATCACAAATCCTTCCACAGAACACCAGCTCTTCCATAGTTGAGGAGCCACTATTTTAACACATTTTATTATTTAATTAATTAATTTATATTATCATTAGAAACTGAATTTCCTACAGTAATGCAGTCCTCTGAACTTTTCATAGCCCCCCAGAATAAAGTCTTAAGCAGAACTATTCAATACTTTGTTGATGCATCCTAATTGTTTTTAATGGTTGAATGATTGTTTCTTAAACTACTAGGGAAATTATATAAATTTATAACAGAAAAATGTATTTTCACGAAAAAATATATTTTCATGAAAATGTATTTTCATGAAAGGTATCACCATAACAGAAGACTCAAACAAGAAACAATAACCATGAAACCCTCACCCTTCTCTAATAACTTGATTTAGTGCAATCTATTGTTTGGTCTGGCCAGTGCCCTTCCTTTTGGCACCTTTCTTATGGGGTAATATTCTTTCCTTCCACTTGATAAAAATGACTCTTCAGGGACCACAAATTGTAGAGCCCAGCTCCCAGGTCACAGTAGTTGGTGTAGGGGTGACTGAACAACCTCTGCCAGGTCAATGAGGCTCCTTCCCTGGAACTGTACAGTTGGTAGAGACAGGCAGTCATCACCAACACAAAGCACAGTGCTCCCAATGCCAGGTGTCCTACTTTGTGAAAGGAAGCCAGATTGAGAAGATGACACCAATGAACAAAGAAAAGCAGAGACTGGAGACCTAGGGAGAAAGCATGGACCTAGTCCTACTTCTACTTTTGCTTCTCACCAATGGTTGAGTTTTGTTTTTGTTCCTTTTTTTACTGGAAACCAAGTAGTCCAAGCAAACCAACTACTAAAATGGAATCACATAAATGTAACTAATTATAAGGTCAAATCCTTATATAAAAATAAGAATATTTGGAGATGATGATTCTTTAGGCTAATCATCTTTTTCTGGAAAACATCTTGACAAATGATACTATGAATTAAATGAAACCTTTAAGGTTTTTGATAACTCTGAACTTATAATTGTATGAGTAATAGGAACTACAAGCACTTTATCAGAGCTGAAATATTTTGGGTGGATAAAAAGATGGAAATTAATATTTACTGGTTTTAAGTAAGAAGTAGTATGCTAAGATGCATAAATAATATCATATGGCATGATATAATTTAGTATTTACAGGTAGTTTATATAATACACCAGTATACATTGAACTTATGATGTATTAAGCACAGTTTTAAGGGTGTCATATATATATATAAAATCTCATTTAATTCTCATATAAATCATATCAGGTGGGTACTGTTATTATTCCTAGTTTTTAAATAGGGAAACTGTACCTCAGAAAGATTAAATAATTTGCCAAGGTTCACACAGACAGCAAGTAGTAGAGCCGGGATTCAAACACAGACAGTCATACTGTTAACCATACATTATATTCTATCTTCTTTAGTTTTGGAGAATGTAACATATACTGAGGAGATAATTCAAAGGAAAGAAAATGGGTATGTGTAGAAGTACTCATTAATATATCTGAAAATTAAGAAAAGTCTACTTGTACATCTAAAGGGAAATAAGAAGATAGCAGATATAATGCATTGATAGAATAAAATATTATTTAGCTGATAGGAACAAGGACCATAAAAAAAATGGGTAAAACAATTATGATTGGGAATAACAAAATGTTATACTTATGAAAGCTATCTCTTCTGCCAGATTAAAAGAGTAAGTTAAAAAAAAGGAGTGAGTAGAGTAGTTCTGATAGTCTCTTGAAGAGTGAAACAAATAAGGGAGTTTGATTTCCTGAACTCTGAGACCAATAAATCTGGAGATGATGAAAAACAACTCTAAGCTCATACAGATGATTGCAACTGGAAAGAACCACGGAAACAAGCAAAATTGAAGAAAATAAGTGGGACTAGAAAACAAAAGAAACGTTTCAGTGGTGTTTTTCCAAGGAAGCTTAAATCTTTTCCTTATAAGACCAAGGCCTTTTTTTAAAAATAACTGTTTAAAAAAACATACAAATAAGAGTTTTCTCTTTCCATCTACTTTAATCATAGCGAGTTCATGAGAATGAGCATAGTATCAAAGAATTCCTGTTCTATTTGAATTTCCAAAGGGTCAAGGGTTCCATATACCTTTTAAGCACTGATTGTAACCTTGAAGGCAACTCTCATTCAGATGGTATACAAAATAGCTGATGGTTCTTAATTCCCTCTGCCTGTATGATGTTCAGGAACACTTTGTAAATTGGAATTGTAAGCTCTTTGAGTTCAGGAACTAGGTAATAAATTATATACAATGTCAGAGCAATGCCAAGTTTAAATATTTACTAGTATGATTTTATCTACTGCCAGTCACAAAGACATAAATGCTCCCAATACTTCTTGTGTAAGCAAAGAATTCCTCTCCCTTGCCCATTAAATACCTAGAGTCTTCTTTAAAGAAAGTTTTCTTTGGGGAATTTTTGGTTTATTGTTTGTCTTCCATCACCAGAATTAAGTTCCATGAGAACAGTAATATTATCTAGTTTGTTCAACTATGTACCTCTAGAGTCTACAACAGAGCCTGGTACCCAGGAAAAGCACTGTGTGCTGAATTAAAGAATGGTTTAAAAAAAAAAAGGGTCGAGTGACTGGACATTGTTCTGGTTGTGACTTTAATGCCTTTTGTAAATATTAACCTGAATATTTTACATGTACACACTTGTGGCTTTTTGGTGACCTCCCTCCCTCACCACCATTCCTCACGAGCTCATCAGATAACCTAAACAATTGTTGGTTGTGTGTAAGGATCTATCTGACTTTTACTGAATAGAAAATGAAAATGAATTGCTTTTATAAAAACTTGTGTGGGGTACTTGCATTTCAAAAAAGATGTTTGTAATACCAAAGTGTCTTTTGCTTTATTAAATCCAGATTGCTGGGTGGAGTCCTTAGCTAAAAGTCACTCTCAAGCAAAATGAATTGCTTGTTATTCTCACAAAGAATTTACAGGAAGCAATTTGTAAAGGTTGCCGTTAGACTGAAGTCATTGCTGGCACTAGGAATCAGTGTGTCATCAACCTCAGAACGATCATTTAACCTGCGTCTGCTTAGAGAAATCTCCGTAATGCAAAAAATTCGATTCCGCTGTTTCATATTACAGTCACTTTTGATATTATTCCAATTTGATCATGGAGCTTAAAATGTTTGACATATAAGTTTCTTCATTCCACTATGATGTAGAAATATCTAATTTACATGTGCTGAACACTGGTCCTGTCATTATCAGCTAATTCACAAATAATTTTTTAAAAATCTGCTCTCCTTTTTGTGCAGTACATAGGAAGTTACTAGGAAAGAACTAGGAAAGTTACATAGGGAAGAACTAGGAAAAGTATGGTTTGCCAATTTATTCTGTCCTGTTCTATCCAGTAGCCTGTTTGCCACTCAAGTAAAAAGAACAACAACAAAAAATGTCATATTATCTTGAAGGATCTCTTCTTCAATCAAGGTGACAGATGGTATAATCTTTCTTGGTAGGTGTATGGGGTATCATAACAGAAACACTGGATCCAGGTATGCATTCCATGCCCCCAAGATCTCCCAACATATTTATTTTCAGCACCCTGGAAAACAGGGCTGAAACATCTTTTTATTTTTATTTATTTATTTTTGAAAAATCTTTTTGAACATTGATTCTGCCATTAGCAGATACTGGACCATTTCCCTATTTCCAACACAATATTGGAATACAAAGCCCTGGCAAGACCAAAATGATCAATTTTAGTGTCATCCAAGTCATGCTCAAATTATTTACTTATACAGCAAAAGTGAATGCTGTGAGGTAGCACCACAAAGTAGACTCTGAAAATAATGAAATGTCTTACTGAACAGACTAACTCAACTACCACATGATTTTGAATGAATGATTTCCTTACTATATATTGAGAACAATCCTATACTGACATTAAAATCCCTCTGACATCTTAGATGGAAAGTGCAAGTCTAAGTGCTTGAGGATGCTTCACTCCATTGAGTGATTACCCTAGAAAAATACTAACAAGAAGTCTGGTCCTCTTTCTCTCCTTTCCAAACACAACTGTGTCCTTTGTTTTGCAGCTGAGACTGTTATTTACAAGCTCTGGCTTTCAGCATCGTGTTCTCTGGGTCTCCCAAGCTGAACAACATTTCTTGATTGAGTCAAGTCAGACGTTTGCTGACTACCTGTTTTCTTTTTTCACACTCCAACAACTAACGCTTATGGTCTGACAGGATTTGGTGTGAGGGTATTTCCACAGCCCACCTGTTGTTCCCATTGCTTGTCCATTCCACAACTGATTAGGCAGCCTCCCGTCCATGGTTTTTGTGCATCCAGGCCAAAAAAAATTAATTTGCAGTTATCATTCTTAGTCACAGCTAGCTAATTGGACTCTGGGGTCATTTTATTGTCTTATATAATTAATCAAAGTCTACTTAGTTAAATATGCAATATTTGTTCAATAGATATCTATTGAACATTAACTATGTGCCCAGCATCATGCAAGCTACAAAAGATAAAATATTTTTCAGTAGTCTAAAACAAAGTAACATATTTCCCTAATTTCTACCTAGTTTTCCTATTTTTTGGTTGAATAAATATTTTAAAAATTAATTATGAAACCTCCTTTAGTTATTTCCTTCAAGCTTAAAGGAAAAATCTCTTTACAGATCTGAAAACTCTTGTTTGCATGCTTATATATGACTTTAAAGATATTTATCTTCTTAGGACTTCTGGAGTACATCTGGAGGAGTGGCGCCAAGTATTTGACCTAAATAATTTAATTTTTTTATGACTGAGTCCCACAGATATATATTTTAAAGTCTTCACATTTTGTATCACTCTTGGTTGTTTTTTAAACCTTCTATATGAATGAGTCTATTTCTGGGTTTCTCATATTTATTGACTTATAGTTCTATTTTGTCAACTCATTTTCCTCTTTAGGGGTTTTTAATATTTATTTATTTTTCTAAATGAACAACATTCTTTATAAATTCTAAATAGAATTTCATGTTTTGGAGGAAGATTGCATTAAAAAAATAGCCTATTAAGAATCAACATCTTTACAATATTTTTCCTAAACGTTTTTGTCTTACAAAATTTCTTATTTTGTTAGCCAACATTTCTTATTGTCTGCTTTCCTTTTTATACATATTTTATTGTTTTTATAGATTAGGTATCTTTTTTAAGTTTTTCTACTTTGTAGTTAGAATTTAGTAATGTTACTGGTGTGGTAACATATGTCTGAAAAATCACACAAAATGTGTGATTAACAAATCACTTCTAAGTCAGTAAAAAAAGAATATAATTTAAAAAGTCTTAACAACTTTTTCACATTTCATATTTTGTGTTGCTATTATTCTATTAAATCTAACGTTTTGAAGTGACTCCTTTGACATTTTTCAGAGAAATCAATGACCTTCCAATGGTGATGTTTTCATTTCTCCTGTAATATATTTCTCGTGTTTGTTTCATCTCTCTTCTTGCATTACCCTGAACTCCTGAAGCAATATTAAAATCAAAATGAAGATATATGGCCCATCTCTAGTAATATCATCATAGATTAGATATTTACCACCGACACCCCCACCCCCCCACCCCCCCACCCCCCCGCTCCCAGGTCTTTAGCTAATCAACAACATTGCATGGGGGAAGAGGAATGGACATGAAGTTTGGGATCAAACACTTTTATGCCTTTTATCGATTTAATAAGTTTTATATAGTGTCTATATTTTAGTGAATATGGTATTTGTTGTCACTTATATGCAAATTTTGATATTTGACCCTTAGTTATAAATACCATTCTCAATTTATTATACCATCATTTCAATGGGAAAAGCTTAGCTCCTCATGTAATCTTGAGTTCTGTTAACTTTTCTGGGTGCATAGCACTCTGGGAGAATGAATATTTTTTATATTGTTATTCAGAACAATAATATTTTTGTTATGTTTTGTTACAGTTACATAACCTTTTGAATAAGCATAAAATGACTATTTCATTTTTTGTTTCTTGAGGAAACCTGACATGCAAACTATAATTTTGTGATAGTTACAGCAATGTCAGCCTGAAATATTAAAATAAACCTCAACTTATGGAAAACATCATATTCCTAGTTCCTATTAAATTTTGCTATTAGCATCATGATATCATAATTACTACACTTTGGTCAAAAGATCAAGAAGCATATGAGTCATAATTACCAAATTGATAAAAGGCCAAGTTTCCTACCTTTATTATTTCTTCTAATTTTGTTCTTTTTCCACATTCTTATGTTGAATGCTCTACTCATTTATTTTCAGTTTTTTGTTTTTGTTCTTTTTTTTAACTAACAGAAGCATCTAAAAAGATTATGCATTCCCCTGAGTAACATCTTGGCCAGATACCATAGATTTTCCTTATCTTAATCTACTTTATTGACATATAATTAACATACTGAAAAACTGACTCATATAAGTGCACAGATTATTTCTAGTACATTTATAGAGTTGTACAACTATCATCAAAATCTATGTTTAGAGCCTTTCATCCCCTAAAAAAGAATCCTACCCTTTTACAGTACTCCCCATCTCCCTACCCTTAGCCCCAGGTACTTGGCTATTTTTTTACAACAAAAATGTTCAAGTACCACTGCAATCTATTTGGATCAGAATATCTAGGAATGTGGTCCTCACTTATGTGTGTTCTAAAATTTACCCCAGATTTGAGAACCACCTTTATATGAGAAGAAAGCATTTAGATTGCTTTTGGTGAGGGAAGAATCAGTGAGCATTATAAAGTTAAATAATTCATTGGAACATGGTTTAAGGAATCATAAAGTCTTCAAATTACCTTGGTAATACAAGTGCCTTCAGCTTAGGAATTGAATCAGATCATTTTATGTTGCACCTGATGCCAAGTAACCATGATATACATAAAGATGATACTTCTAAGTTTTCTATATAGTATAGACTTTATTGTATACAAATGTGTAAATATATAAAAGTAAATACACAAAATATCCCTAAAAGATATATATATATATATTTTTTTTTTTTGAGACTAAGTCTTGCTATTTTTGCCTGTGGAACCACAGGCTCTCTTTGCTGGGGGTACCACGGATTCAAGCTATCCCCAGCCTCAGCTTCCCAGGTAGCTGGGATTACAGGCGTGTGCCACCATGCCCAGCTATTTTTTTGGAACTAGGTCTCGATACGGGCCCCAGGTGGGGCTCGAACCGCGATCCCTAGCCCTGGCCGCTTTCGTAGGCTGAAGCTTACAGGCACGAGCCATCGTGCCCGGCCGCTAAAAGATATTTTTTGACTCAACATTAAAACTTATTTTGAAAAACTTTTTTTCACATACATTTCCAAATTTTATTCAAGTGTAACTTCAATAAAACATTGAAAACACCAATACTTTTCAATAAAACATTGAAAGCACCAATACATTTCCTCTTCTTAGAAAAATTCAAATGAATTATCAAGATTGGTGCTATCCAGCAAATCCTGTAAAGTAATAATTAACCACATATTAATGTGCTCTAAGAATGTATTGGATTAACTTGAAATGGGACTTTCTTTATATTGCAATATGACTTAATATGATTCTTCAGATGCTAAGTCTAATAGTATATATGTATTTATTCATACTCCAGTAATGTTAAAATTGTGCACTAGCAGTTTAACTGAATATATTCCATTTCAATTAAATATTTGAATCTGTTGTAATTCAAAAGTGGAGATTGATTGTAGTTATGCTAATGGATACAGTCTAACAAAATAATTATAAATTTTGTTTTTGGTGTTGAATAAACACAACATAAAATATACCATATTAACCATTTTCAAGTGTATAGCACAGTAATATTATGTCTATGTATTGCAATTGTTATGCAACAGATTTCTAGAACTTTTTCAGCTTGTAAAACTGACTCTATATGGATGGAACAAGTCCTTCTCCCCTCTCTCTTCCTTTAGCTCCTTAAGACTTTCACTATTATAACCCAAGATTTGGAAACAACCCAGATGCCCCCAAATAGACAAATAGATCAAAATGTTTTGGTATATTTACACAGTGGAATATTACTCAGCAATCAAAAAAGACATGTCATTTGTGACAACATGAGTGGATTTGAAAGGGATTATGCTAGCCAAAATTAGTCATAAGGAAAAAGATAAATACTGGTGGTCTCCTTATATGTGGAATATAGAGAAACTAAAGGTTAAGGAAAAGTCAAAGGTGGCAAGCTGACCATAGAACTGAAGCATTTAGCAAAGGAGGGGGGAGTGGAGGGGCAAAACAGGAGAGAAATGAAAACAAGGGAATAGGGTGATGGTTCACTGGATATGCCAGTGAACTGGTGACTGGAGAACTATGGGGACTACAGTGATGTAATACAAAAATAAAAAGGAGTTTGACTATTTTAATACCGCCTGCGAGTAGAATCATGCAGATTTTGTTTTTGTGGCTTATTCCCCTTGGCACAATGTCATTACGGTTCATCCATGCTGTAATATATGACAGGTATTCCTTTTTTAAAAAGTATCATTTTTTTTTATTGAGGTAATGTTGATAACACCATGTGTGATTCAGAGGTATAGGTCTACTCCCCTTCAGATCCATGTCATCATAATTACCACCAAGGAACCCATAGTCTTCTGCCATAGTCTATTAGGACTGTTCCACACTTCACTCCCTACCTTTCCAGAATTTTCAGAATTCCTTTTTTTTTAAGATTGACTAACATGCCATAACACTTATGTACCATATTTTCTTTATTTATTGATGATCTTTCACTTTACTTCCACCTCTTAGCTAATGTGAATAATGCTGCAGTAGACTTGGGTCTATAAACAATACTCTGAGATCCTATTTTCAGTTGTTTTGGATATATCCAAAAGTTGGATAGCTGGATCATATGATAATCCTATATTTAACTTTTTGAGGTGTCTTCACACTTTCTCATAATGATAGTACCCTTTTATATTCCATCAGCAGTTCCAAGGACTCTAGTTTGTCTGTCGCCTTCTAAACCTTTGAGAGGTATATCTCATTCTGATTTTTATTTGCTTTCCCCAAATTATTAGTCACATCAAGCATCTTTTTACATGCTTATTGGTTATTTGTATATCTTCTTTGGGGAAGTGTCTGTTGAAGTCCAATTCTCAGGCCACTTTTGGGTTGAATTTTGTTGTCTGAATTGTAGAATTTCTCCATGTTGATATTAACTCCTGATGAGATATACAATTTGCAAATGTTTCCTCCCATTATGTAGGTTTTCTTTTTACTCTCTTGTTACTTTTGCTGCAGAAAAGTTTTAAAGTTTGTTATGGTAATCATAGTCCTCTGTTGCTTTTATTGCCTGCATTTTTGATGTCATATCAATGATATCATTGCTAAATCACATCATGAATCTTTTCTTTATATTTTCTTCTAACAGTTTTGTAGTTTCAGGTCTCATGTTTAAGTGTTTGATTCATTTAGAGTTAATTTTTACATGTGGCATAAGATAAATATCCAGCTTGTCTTTTTAAAGGTTCTGTACTTCCAATAACAAGTATGTAATGTGAACAGAAATTCTGCACACATCCAAACAATTCTACAATACCAACTGGGTGCCCTGCAATTCAACTTAATTCTGAAACTAACTATACAGAAATTATATCAAATCCCATATTTTGAAAGCTCATTCCTACAACACTGTCTTCCATTTCAGACACCACTCCTAAATTCAGGTTGCTCCTGTGCTTCTGACTGGTCAGAGGTCTAAGTGATTCCCCCTGATGTTCCATCATTTTGCTAGAGCAACTCACAGAAATACTTATTATAGATTATTATTTATTGCAAGGAATATTAAAGGCTACAAATCAATAACCAGGTGGAGAGACAGGGTGAAAGATGAGGAGTTCTCATGCCCTCCCCTCGTGTGCATTTCTCCCCAATCTCCAGGTGTTCATCAACCCAGAAGCTCTCTGAATTTCTCCCTTTGGGTTTTTCATGGAAGTTTTATTGCATAAGCATGATTGATTGGATTGTTAACCATTAGCAATGGATTCAACCTCTCACCCTTCCCCTCCCTGGAAGTAAGGAAGTAGGACTGAAAGTTCCAACAACCCTGTATTCTTGGCTGGCAACAAGTGCCTATTCTTAGGTGCTTTCTAAAAGTCACTTCACTAATGTAACCAAAGATACCTTTTTCACTCTTATAATGGGAAGTTGCAGGGATATTAGAAACTCTGTGCCAGAACCAGGTTCTAAAAACATATTTATAATATTTATAATGATATATATTTATAATATTTATAATGATATATATGATATACATATTTATAATGATAAATCATGGTATCATACTTTTACATGTAGACACACCATTTTCCCAGTAACCTTTGTTTGTTGTATTTTGGGAATTTTCTTAAAAATTATTTAAACAAAAGTTTATTTCTGAGTTCTCCAATCTTTTCTCTTGGTATATATGTCTATTTGTAGGTCAGTACCACACTGATTGGATTGCTACAACTTTGTAATAGCTTTAAAAATCAAGATGTTTGAGACTTTCAACTGTTTTTTTTTCCCCTAGATTGTTTTGGTTATTTGGGGGACCTCTGAAATGACATTTAAGTTTTAGTGTCTTTTGTAAGATGGATAGACTGAGAATTTCCCAAGTCACCATGTCTTGGATCTGGCTTATTTAACAGTTCTTCCCTCAATTAATTTATTTCCTCTCACATTTTCTATAATCAGTAAGAAATATGAATTTGCTTCCATTAGTTCTTCAACTAAATGTCCCACTTCATCTTTTACAAGTTCTGCTTTCCATGTAACTGCAGGACACAATTCCTTAAAGTTCATATTTCTGCCAGCAGTCCACTCAGTGCAATCTTGATAATGTTCTATTATGCTCCTCAACATTCTTCTAGCCTCTGCTTACTGCCCAGTTCTGAATCCACTTTAACATTTTTAGCTGTTAGTAACAGCACTTCACTTTCAGATACCAGAATCTGTACTGATTTTTCTGTTGTTGCCAAACAAGTCATCACAAACTTATTGATTTGAAACAGTACAAATGTATTACTATATAGTTCTATGGGTTAGAAGTCTGACATGAATCTCACTGAGTTAAAATCAAGGTATCTGTAAAGCTTCATTTCCTATCTAGAGACTTTAGGGTAAAATCTGTTTGCTGTACCCACAGATTGTTGGCAGATTTCAATTCCTTTTATTTATAGGTCTGAGGTCCTCATGTACTTCTTGACTGTGAGTGTTGTTCCAAACTTCTGCAGACTTTACACTTCTTGCATCATGGCTTTCTCGTTCTATTAGAAAATGTCAGCTTTTCATGTTACCTACCTCTGACTCACATAACTTTTGATTTGTAATGTTGCCATAGTCACTCATTTCCAAATGGTTTATAATCTCACCATTTTTTTTTTCTTTTTAACCCGCAGGTCACTTAAACATCTGTTTTAAAATATCAGGTGGTTGAACCTGGCTAGTATGTGTGTTTGTGTTTGTGTGTGTGTGTGTTCATTATGCTCAGAGAACATGAATTCTACAGTTTCTATTTTAGAGATTGTATTGGGATTTTCATTTTGGCCTAATACATGAGCAGGTTTTGTGAAAAGTTCCATTAGTATTTGAAAAAATAGATATTTTCTGTATATTGGGCATAATTATACATATATATGTGTGTATACATATGATATAGTTTGTAACTATGCTAATCAAATTCTCTATATTTTCATAGGCTTGATTTGTTGATTTTTTAAGAGATAGATACTAAAATACACATTCTATTTGTATTTATTTATTATGCTTTATTTTTATTTTTAAGAGACTAGGTCTCACTATGTTGCCCAGGGTTGTCACAAACCTGTGGACTCAAGTGATCCCAGCCTCAACCTCCCATGTAACTGGGGTTATAGATACATACCACCACACCCAGCTATTTATATTTTTACACATTCTATTTTAGATTGTGAATTCTACAATTGTGTGGGGAAGAAAAAGTACTATATAAATCTAAATGATGTTATATATAACCAAGTAGAAATATAACTAATTGAAAATGAAGAAATCTGTTTATAAAACGTCACAAAGCATCCTAATTGATTTTTGCCACTTTCTCTCTGTGTATTTCATGTACTAGTCTCACTAGTACCTAATAATTAAATTAGTTCTTTTCTATATCTTATTAGTTTTCCTGGACATTGAATATTTGTTGCTTCTGAGGGTCAACAGGCCAGAAACTATGAAATAATAAGGCAATTCAAGAGACTGGTAAAGCATTCTGAGAGCAATGTGGGGTTCTATAACCAATTTGGAAAAATTCCATGGGAGCGAAGTTGGGAGACAGGACAGCTTCTAGGAGTCAGGTTTCTGCATTGTTTGCACCTGTAGAATGGTATAGACTTTCTATTGCTTTGCATTTTATAAACAGAGTTTGGCAGTCATCCAGTGCTAACCTGAAGTATTAACTTTGTGTTTTGTTTGTTGATTTTTGTTTTTAGTTAAAAATCTTTAGCTTAGTCTAGTGACCACCACCATAAAGAACTAAGACATAGAAAGTTCTTAGTGTAAATGAACATCCCAAGTGCTACCTTAAGAAGAATTGAAAAAATAAAAAATTTTTAAATCATATAATTCTCTTCTTAAATGTAGTGCACAGTATATTTCTATAAAACCTAGTAAGGGTATATTTAGAAAGAATTCCTCTCAATTTTTTTTTCAAGATTTATGGATTTCCTTTGTAAAACTGCTTTTTCACACCTTAATCTTAAGGACTTTAAATATACTCTGGTTAAATATGCTTAGTTTGGAGAGTTAGGAAAATGTAAAGCCTATTTTAAGAACCATACTTTACTTACTCTTTAAGGAAGCAAATTCAACAGGGTTCTATATGATAATGGACTAGTGAAGATTTACTGTCTTAGTCATTTGGAAGGCTGAACTTCTTAGTTTTCTGTGCCTTACTAAACTAGTTACTTTGCTGGACTTTGAATTAACAAAGTAAAAACCATCAGTAGCATAAAAGGAAACCTGCTGCAATATCCCCTTATCAGAAAAAAAGAGACAAGGCATAAAATATTCAGCTTTTGGAAATAAATAGTAAATCATTTATGCAAGAGAGATTTGGGAGAGGAAATGTGGCATCCAGACAAATAAATGAAATACTGACAGTGCAGTATTAAAATGAACTTAGCATTTAGCCAAAGAGTGAAAATAGCTTGATTTTTTTTGCTTCAGGCTGGTCAAAGAGCACAAATTTTTTAGGCTGCATATGCTGACTAGCAGAGAGAATTTTCCTGTCAATTTTCATTTTGCAGACTTTCCCAAGATATAAGTTGTCATGTTCTAAATATGCACCAAGATCTTGGTTCAAGATTCTGGAGATAATGCACACCTTCATACAAAGACACACGGAAGGTTACGGTCAGCATGCAGTGTGATGTCTGAGATCTATCTGTCCATGTCCTTTCTTGACGACTGTTCATTGGATCCCAAGTTGTAACATGCCCTCTCTTCCTAGTCTCTTGTTTCAGCTGGAACTCCAAAGACTCCACAGAGGCTCAAATCCAAACCCTTGACTTTCCCTGACAATTAAACCTGGCAACTTGTGACCTTGTGTTTGATACAGTCTTTCTCTCTCGTTTTAATTTTGTGCCAGTTGGTGCCCATTCATTTCTCCGGTAACCATATTCTGACCTATGGTTTTATCCTTTACTGTTTTCCATTTTTAAAAATCATTTGTTTACAGGAAAGGGAAGAGCACAAGGGACTATGATGATGATTCAGAGGTGATGTGATGATAGGACTTTTATGGGAACTATACCTAAAGGGAGAAATCAAATCTTGTACAAAATGAACAACAATGTAAGAAAAAGTTAGAAATATCATGATTTACTTCTTTCCTATTATTGAAAATTCAGCACATTTGTATTTAATCATTTATATTATTATTGCCCAAGTTGTAAAATATCCTCTCCTCCTATTCTCTTGTCTCACCTGGGACCTTGAAGTTTCTTGAAGTCAGGGTCAGTATTATTTTTATTTGAATAAGAGGGGAAGAAAGGTTCACTTGCATTGAAGCTCTGTATTACACCCCTAAAACAAAAGAACTATGCCCATTTTTCATGACAGAGTATAGAACTCAGCAGGCTGTATGGGGTGGCATGGTTGTTATTATTTTGATTATTGTCATACTGAAGATCATCACCACTGATTTAGCAGTCACATCCTGTCAAATACCTTACTGGGTAACCTGAGACTTGGGGGGGGGGCAGTGTGAAAAAAAGAAGGTTAAGGAAAGAAAAGGAAGAATAAAGGGACCCAAAGCAGACCAGGACTAGGGAATTAATGTTTTAGCAAACAAAGAGGAAAGTGAATAAGCAGCGAATAAACATTAAAAATAAGACTGCAAACAAGGTCTGCTCTCTGTACACTGGTGCATGGCTGAAACAACTTAGATTAAAGAACTGGAGACAAAAGAGCTATAACTGAGTCACAAAAGCAAGTCCAGCACTTCAAGCAAATTATCTCTTTACATCTACAGAGCTTTTATGCTTTAGTTGAGAATAAAATCTGTTCCAGAACATATGGGTCTCTCAGTTCAGGAACCATTTAGAGTACCAGGAAAAGTCCCTTTTGCTCCTTCTTTTCTTTCTGTATTTCTTGGCATCCTAATCCTTCCTTAGGACCCTGGAATGGTCTGAACTCATTCTCATCAATTCCACCTTCAACATCATTCTTTTATTCATAGACTCTTCCTTATCTCAGTGTTTCTGCCTGTCTCCTCAGCATTTAGGCTGCCAATGTGAATTCCCTACTGTAGAGAAGTCATTCTCAGTCACAAGTTGTACTGCGAAGCTCCAGTTTCTGGTTGTCTTAGCATGTGTTTGCAATATCAGTGCCTGGAGTGGCAATAAAGCCCTATTCACAGAAGAAGCTATGTCAGACTCCTACACTGACTTCCATTATTCCAATCCTTTCGGCTATTCTAAAGAGCTTTATCTGTCCCTCCCACTTTCCTTAGCATTAGCTATGTGCCCATTTCTCCTGGCTATTTGTTTAAGTCGAGTATACCTGTTTGGTCTGTTTGAACAGGAATTAGGAAGTCCTGTTGTTGGTAGCTTACAGGGTTACTTGGGGTCTGTACAGACTTGCTATTTCTCAGGTTATTTATACAATTTATTTGTCTACATTCTCTTACCCTTGTATCTCTAAAATTCATCTTAATGCAATACAGCCCTTAGTGCCAAACCAATTTTTTCTAATACATGTTTTCCCTAAAGCCCCAATACCTTCATTCCTTTGTTCTGATTTATTGCTGCTGCCTAACCACAGCTACGAGGCAGAAAAAATAATAATAATAAAAATTTTAAAGCCCTAGTAACAAGCACATCAGGATTAACATACTAGGTCTATGCTAAACCACCCAACAATGAACTGACTCATCTTTAATTTATTAGCTTGATTCTGATATAAATTCTGAATGAAAAGTAAAAGGTTGTGTAGATTAATAATATTAAAGTTGCAAAACAAACCCCTGGAAAATAGGAAATGTTAAGAAAAGGGAGCTGTGCCATCTTTAATTCATTGGTCTGTTCCTTGCAATTTCTTGCATGCAGGATGCAGGTTCATAAAAGACCCTGGCCTATTCAAACCATAGGGGTAAGCACCAAATGTTACTCCAAACATTAGGGCCTAACTCACATGTATCTTATGTGACATTGACATGAAAAAAATCTCATTATGATCATATACTAAGAATCACCTGCTTCTGTAAGTAATACACAGACAGATCTCTCATTCTAGAAAAATTACAGGTCAAGTACTAGATAAATTCCCAAGTGGCTTAAGAAGGAATTACCCAGCATCTGTGGCATTCAACCTGCAGCCAGGGATTAACCACTATGCAGTTGAGAATCTAAATCAACATCTTTAGAATGAAAAGAGCACCAATGTCAAGTGACTACAACTTTCTCAAACATTTAATATGCAGTGTATTGTGTTATTTTAACTTGATTGGAAAGAGTAGCTTGAAATTGTGAAATGGGCACAAGATACACAACTTGTAGAAAATGGAATTGATTTTTTGATTTCCAGCAGAGACGGTTACTTCAGTTCAAGCTCTCAGAACTATATCGTGGTTCTGTTCCTCCTGCTGGAAGTGACAAGAAAGAATGATTCTGGTGTGTTCATCCTTTCAAACACTATAACATTTTCATAAATAATGTAATAGCTTAGACATTTACCTTTAATATTTATATCAACAGATTTCAGCAGGACACACTGATGTCTTATGGGTAGTAGTATACTACTACTAATCATAGTAGAAGTATCCAAGTTTGCAAATGATTGCTTTTTTTAAAACAAAACAGACAAGTGTTAGGGCTATCATAGTAGTATCATGGTCATGCATTTGCATTATAATCTGCTTTCTTGAGAGAAAAGCAGGCATGGGATTATAGAGATGAAGCCAGAAACTGCATAAGGAAGTATGTTGTTGATACCAACACCATTCTTATGTGTCACAGAAAAAAACAGAGGAATGAACCATTGCTTAACATCAACTTTCCTAACATATCCTTTTATCCTGCAGAGCTAGGGTTAAACCATGCTCACTAACCTTTTAAAATCATAATCAGTAGTTAAAATTAATAAGATTTTACTTCCTTTCTAAACCTTCATATAGTGATGATTGTGGACTGTGGAGATTTACCCACCATTCCTACATTTTTTAATATTGCAGTAAAATGGGATGTGGGAGGGCAGAGGAGTATAATCTGGAGAATATTAGCATCCTGGCAAGCCTCAAGGAGTGGTAAGGTGACCTCAGGTCAGACTGAGAAACATTTTGCCAGGATTCACATTTTGTCAGAGCGAGACCACTGATTGGAGTTGTCCAAACTGTTCAGATATTGCTATAGAATGGGTTCCACTTAATCATTTTATTCACTCATAGTACAGAATATTCTTTTCCCTCTTTTTTCCTGAGGATTGAATTTATGATTATTAGAGTTAACTGAAATAAGCGAAGATTCAAAGAAGGAAGTGGAGAATGGTCTTAGAAATATCCTCCAGGCTTTTTTTTTTTTTTTTCTTTTTTTGAGGCTATGTCTCGCCATGTTGCTCGTTGCCCATGGTACCCTAGATTCAAGGGATCCCCAGCCTCAGCCTCCCAAGTAAAAGGGATTATAGGCATCCACCACCACGCCCAGCTATCTTTTGAGACTAAGTCTGGCTATGTTGCCCCAGGCGGGTCTCAAATCCGCGGACTCAAGTGATTCCTAGTCTCAGCCTCCCGTCCTAGGCTGGGATTAAAGCCATGCGCCACTGCACCCAGCCAGTTTCAGACTTTAACTTTAATGAGGGTTGAAGAATGATCCTTAACCTTAAGCAGAGAATACCTTTCCAATCACCAGACTGGGTGAGTTGTAAAGAGGCACACCCTCGTCCGGAAGGTGCGAAATTCTTTACATTTCCTTTTCTCTATGCTCTTAGCTTCCCAAGTCCCTTCTGCTCAGACAGTTGGTTCAGATTCAGTATATATCTGCAACTACTAAGTTCTGTGGTTAGACTTAGTAGAAATTGATTTTGGCTGACTTGAGCACAAAAGTGGAATTTATTGAAAAGAATTGACAACTCTTGAACAATTGAGTAAAAAAACTGAAGTTCTAGATCTCTAAAAGGGTCCATGGAAACTGTCTTCAGTATATGCACTTCTTACTAGAAGGTAGCAGACATTTAAATAAAAAGAAGCAAGAAAGTACATAGTTACTGTAGAAATTAACTCAAATTAATAGAATAGAGATTACAGAAGAGGGAATGGTCATTTATCCCTGGCAAGGGGCAGGGATAAACTTCAAGATGAGAGAAGTTTCATAGGGGAGGTGAGATTTAAGTTGACTTTAAGAGGAAAGTAGATATTTGCTTAGTGGTCCAAGGAAAAAAAGGGCACTCAAGGTCCAGAAACATGGAGGTGTGAAAGAATATGGCACATTTGAAGAAGTGAATGTCCTTCCACATACCTTGGACCAAGAGTGGATATTGGTAAGGAGGAGTTTAGTGAAAAAAAAAAAAAAGTAGAAAGAGCAGAATAATTATATTGCAATAAACTAATCACTGAAGACTGACATCAAATTAAACATATGTTTATGTGTAAAACTCCTACAAACCAGGAACCTGGAAAAAATACTTATGGGATTATTTTTCAAGTTCAACAGTTTTCTTCTTCAGGGACCACTGATTTCCTTCTCACCAACACCTCACTACTAATCACCTGCTCCGAACATACACAAAAGACAATTTCATGCCCACTGAAGTTGTCTTTAAAAGCTTAGAGTAAGAACAGCCTTACAGTGTGATCTCATTGGGACTAACTAGACTTCATTTCTTTCAGGATCATTCTCTGAAAAGTTTATTTTTGTAAAAAGAGACTTTTCCAGTGAAAAATTGAGTAATATCTAGGAGGTAAGTTCTCTAAATAATAAGATAATCCATACTTTGCCTTTACATCTGTGCAAACATAATGGGATATTATCCATCAATCAAAAAAGACAAACATGTCATTCACAGTAACATGAATGGAGCTAGAAGGAATCATGTGAGCAGAAATAAGCCAGAAAGAAATAGAGAAATACTGGATGGTCTCACTTATATGAGTAATATAGGAAAAACACAAAAAAATGGGCAAAAAATTTTAACTGTCAACAAAACTGAAGCATAGAGCAAGAGAGGGAGGAGGAGGGCAAAATTGGGGGAGGAATGGGCACAGGATATTAAGATGGTTCACAAAAATAGATTTGGGCAAGCAAGTTCCTCCAATTGGGACCATAGAGAGTAATTCATAGAACCCAAATGGAACATTGACTGTGCTGATCTCTGTTTTCACCATCCTTGTGGATATACTAATGTAACTTGTGGCTCATCCAAACATAAATAAACCTAAGGAAGGAAGAATTATGAAGGATTTTGCCCATTTTCAATGCAAAGATTTTTATAATACACAATTAGTGTGCATTCAGCTTAGGTGCTAAATTAGCTAAAGCCTGAGAATACCTTTCCAGTCACCAGACTGGATGAGTTCCAAGAGGAAGCATACCCTTCTCCGGAGGGTCCTTTAATTTTAGAATTTAGGAAGGCAACCCATAAATTTGTTGAGAATAAATGAATCTTCATTCTGAAAAGAGAACTTTAAGTGTTTTGTCATAGACAGTTGACTACAGTATACTCTATTTAATATGTCACTTATTGTGGGTTCTGGTATTTCCCTTCCTTACTAAGACTGTAATGACAATTTCTTTCCCTAAACTCCACCTTACAACTGTACCTCTAGTTGGCACAGGGACCATTCTGGTTCTTCTGGATTTGAGAAATCCTTTTGTCTTGAAATCAGGTCAAAAGAGGGCAGAAGCCTCCAACCAACAAACTACATTTAAAATGTGACTTCTGCCACCCAGTTTCCCTCAGGTTCGTACCACCCATGCATAATGGTTGTCAGTCAAAAATGCAGTTCAACGACAGGGTTTATTAAGAAGGGAATTCAACAGGGAAACAAAAAGTCCTTAAAGGCACAGATGGCCAGTTATCTTACCACAGTCACCATTTTCAGTCCCAAAGGTCACAAGGACACATGTCCATGATGGGGTCCCTTTGCCCCTCCAAACCTGAGGCAGGCACTCTGCAAATTCAATCTTTCTCAGGCATTTTTCTTTGCTTCTTCTCCAGTGTTCTGAGCTGCTCTGCTTCTCCAAGGCTCTTCAGACTTCTTCCACAACTGCTGATGCACAAATCAGCTTTCCAAATCCCTGACCATCTCCAGTCATCAGCTCACTATACCACCTTGCTGTGGTTCCACACTCTCCACACCGGCCACTCTTCTGCCGGTCACCATGGCTCCTTGCCACCACCAGCACACTCTTTCAGGGGGCTTCTGCCCAGCCTGGTCACTCAGGCTACTCTTTATCTACCTGCCATTCTCATGTCTCTCCTCTCTCCAAAAATCTCTCTTAAAACTCTTAGTCTCTGCTTCTCTCTCTTTCTCTCTCTCTCTCTCCCTCTCTCTCTCTCTCTCTCTCTCTCTCTCTCTTTCTCCTAAAAGCCAAAGGCTCTAATTTCCCTCTACACACCCTCTTGGTGATACATTTCCTCTTCCTTTCTTGTTTAGGTCTCTTTTACCTCTGTGTTTTTCAGACATAGCTAATGGCATCAGTGCCTAAATTTCAATACTGCTCATATTGCCCTACTTCAGTCTCAGCTACTTGAACTGGGATTCCACTTTTTTTGTGGGCTCTTATTTCTAAATGGCAGGTTCAATGGTTTTTCTTATACACTCTTCAAAGTGTAGTTTTTACCAGTTATGTTCTGTAGAAGGCTTTCTTTCTTCCACAGTGTTCTGCAAAATGCCAGCTGCCTCCTTAAATAGTTAGCAGGAAAGTGTTTGTTTATGTTGCTGTAGTTTTGTCTGTCTCACCTGAATGTTCTGAGTCTTTGTTGTGGTTGCCCTGGTCATGTTCTGTGGAAAATAGGAGGGAGATTGACTAGATTTTGATACCATTAATATCCTTACCTTCCCTTTTCCACATCTTTCCCCCAATGAGTAGCATCTCATAACACTTTGTCTGATTAAATGTAATATTAATGCATTATCAATAGAAAAGAAACAGAAATAAAGCCAAACTTATTATTTCCAATTTTGTATAAGACCACAATTAAAGTTTCTGATCAGAGAAGATTTATAAGAAATTATTTGGAATGATTCATTATTTAGATATGTGTGGCTCCTCTTTTAAAAGCTTCACTAACATTGACAGAGGCAATATAAGAGTTGGCTAAATAAATATGAACCACCCTTGAGGATCATTAAAAATATATTGTAACATCAGAACTTTCTTAACTATATTCTTTCAGACACAAATATACTTAAACCATTCCAAATGGATGTATACTTAGGTCTCATTTCTTAAGTCTTTGATAAAGGGTCATTTTTAATTCACAGTCTGTAGACTATTCTTCATGTCTCCAAATTCCTTTGGTTGAATTAAGGAAAAGGAACTCAAGACACCTCTGCTGGGGGTAAACCCATTTTTTGGTTGTGATTGTCCTGTGTTATGCAAAGGATGATAAGAAAATGCTCCTTAACAAGGGCATTCATTTTTATTAGATATGGCTCCTTCATAAAACTTGCACATCCTATGGCCCTGAACTCTGCCTAAAGCATTTGAAGTACCCTTGCTCATCAAAAGCATTTTTCCTTCAACACTTAGCAGAGCTATATGTAGAAAGATTTCCTTAAAGACTTTCAGCAAGCTCAGCTAAGAAAAGTGTTTTTAGTCTTGCTACACTTGTGCTGGTTCCTTTTATCATACAGCCCATCTGTGATGAAGTCTATTTTGTTAACTCAGAAAACCTCAATTTCTGTAAGACTTTAAGATGAGGCATTAACATATTTTTATGGATTGTGCTACCATTATGGTTTTGGAGACATCTCATTTCTGTTATTAAAGAGAAAAACCCTGCCATCTAAGCTTCTCATAAGAAACTATTTTTACATTTATAATCTTTAAAGATGCTTATGGAAAGAAGTGCTTTGAACTCTTTCTGTAAGATTTAGCTCAGCCTAAAGCTTAACAATAATGTAATTTGAGTGAGGGTGTCTGATCCTACCTGTCAGAGATGCTGCAGAAAGATACATAAATCACAGCCACAATCTCATCTGAAAAACCAGTTTAAAAATTCATGTGGCTAAGAGTCATTCCTGTGTGAGCTGGTTTTTTAATATCCTATTATACTTGGAATATTGCAATTTCAGAGCCAGAATGCTTTTAATAAGATTGTCAACCCCCTTTGTGCTACAGATGAGTAAACTGAGGTCACACATTCTGATTGGAAGGCATACTTTCTTTCTGTATCCTCTTGTTCATCTAAGTATGCTTCCTGGAACCAGCAGCCTCATCTGAGAGTTTGTTAGAAATACAGTCTTTCAGGCACCACACCAGACCAGTTGTATCAGAATCTCAGTTCTTACAATATCTTCAAATAGTTCATTATAACATTAAAGTTTAGAAAGCATTGGTCCATACTACATTGTTCCCTAAGAGCAGGGCAAGCTAAGCCCCAAACTGAAGAGCACAATTTTGAGGTGGAGGTAAAGGGGGGGAATGGAAGGGTGGGGGGGTAAACCCTGGGGATTACAATGTTGTGAAATTTATATATAAATAAATTTTAAAAAAAGAGCAGGGCAAGACTTTGTAACCAGATCATTCCGAATATCCTACCAATCAACAAAACAAATTATATAACCTCTCCAAGTCCTCAGTTTCTCAATAGTTAATGGGGATAATAATACCTATACTGAGAGGTCACCATGCAGTTTAAATGAAATAATGTTTGTATTACTCCTATGAAAACATCTGAGATTATACCCTCAATGAATGCAAACTGCTGCTTCTGCTCTTGCTAATACAATTGCTACTGATAATACTCCTACTGCTGTTACCTCTGTTACTGCTACCACTGCTGCTCTCACTATCCATATTACTGCAGCCATTGCTTCTACCACTCTTCAGCTACTACTGCTGCTACTACTGCTGCTGTTCTTGCTGCTATTAATTACTGCTTCTGCTATGAAATGCAGTCACCACTACCATTTCGGCTGCCCCCATCCACCAGTGTGGTTATTAATATCTCCAAGAGGAAATGGAACTTGTCCTATATTGACAATTGACCAAAGTGAAACTGGAGTCCAGGTCTGCTCACTGTTATTCCAGTTCAGCTGTGCCTCCTAATTTCCCTTCTCTTTTAAGTACAGCTAAATGCTGGAGCCAAAATTTTTATAGAAGATCATTTCCATTTTGGAAGTAGGATGTAGGAAAAGGAGACCACTTTTTTTTTTAAAGGGTTTCCATTTAAGCCTCCTGGAACAATAAAGTCAATTTGCTCAATTCTGCATCTTCTTAAATTGGAATAGCTTCAACGTGGTTTGAATGTCTTTTATGTGGCAGCTTCTATTTCCTTCAAGAATAGAATACTGCTTTTCTCTAATTTTTCTTCTGGCCTCCAAAAACTTTCCACAGCAATTTTTTTACCGGCTAAAATAGTACACTTGTTTTCTTAGAAAACGGGCTATGTGTTAAAATATGGGTAAACATGATTTCCTTAAATATTAATTTTATTTATGTATTTCAGTCCTGGACCTTAGAGCATTCAATCCTACCCTCAAATGTATTCATTTTGAATTGTTGTAAAAGGAGAAAAATTCCTTTATTGTACAAAAAGAAAATTTTGTCATTTTTATTAATTTTGCCATTTTGCAAACTAAAATAGGTATTACTTTCTTTTGAGTAAGTTACCAAAATGATTTCTAGTCCTTGCTCTTACACCTGAGTGGTAGTCATTTAATTTGAGACCATTAACTAAAATGCTAACCACTGGCCTCAGATAGGCTAGATTCCAAAGCATTACAAGACTTTTGGGGTGCAGAGTAGCATATTTGTATAAAAAGCATGAAAATATCTCAACAAGACCTGTGGAAGTATTTTTGCAACCATTGATACCTAACAAATATTCCTCTCTTAACTAAGGAAATGTAAACAAAAGAACAGGATTACAGAACAAGGCCAGTCTTTAAAAAAGGAAGTCCTGTCATTTGTGACAGGATGGATGAAGTTGGAGGACATTCTGATAAGTGAAATAAGCCAAACACACAAAGAAAAATATCACATGATTTTATTTACATGGAGTATAACAAATAGAAATCTAACTCATGGGGTCAGGGAGTACAATATGATTACTAGGAGTCCAGGAGCAGAAAAGGGAGATATTGATTAAATGTAGAAACTCTCGATAATAAAAATAAGTTCAGAAGACCTAATATACAGTGTGGTGACTCTAGTTAATATATTGTCTACTTGAAAATTGCCAAGAGAATAGATTTGAAGTGTTGTCATCATTGACAAACACACACAGCCTATATTCACGATGAAGCTGCTTTACCAGATTCAAGGAGCCTTAAGGCTGGCCTTAAGGGCCTAGTGAGTTAAAGCCATTGATATAAATAAGAAATCCAACATTTCCTGACTGGGGGTATAGGTACACAAATACTCTTTGCTGTCCTAAATTCCCAAGGTGGTATTTACCAGTCTTCAAAAGAGAGATTCTTAACAATAAATTGTTTGTTTCAAAGCATTACTAACCAAACACAGGTCTATGCACTTTATAAATATTACCTCACTTAATATCTGTAAAAATGTTTACCAGGTGAGTACTACTCTTATCCTCATTTTAAAGATGAAGAAATAGAGCAGCAGAGAGTTTAAGTAATTTTCTTAAGATTATACAGTAAATAAATGATAGGCTCAGAAATCAGGAATTTGTGATCTTCAAGTCTGTGCTGTTATATATTTTATGTCATGAGGTTCTTTCTTTATTATTTACGTTTTTACATTATTGTTGTCCCCATTTCTCCTGCTACCTTATCACTTGTGACATCACCATTTTTCCTCATGTTCCTCCCTTCCCTATTTCACCCCCATCTTTCTCCCTCCTTTATTAATTGTTTCATTTCCATGGTCAGCTTACTAGTTTTGACTATTTCTTATTCTTTTGTTTGGTTTATCTATATTCCACATATAAATGAGACTTCCAGTATTTATCTTTTTCCTTCTGATTAATTTCAACTAGCATAATCCCTTCTAACTCATCACGAGGTTCTTATGTTAGAGTTTTCTTTACATTTTGTTGGTAGATGAATTTACTAACTTGTACTACTATTGAAACCAAGGTGATGATGGTGAGTTCAGTGTTTGATTGTACCAATTATTGAGGCTCTCAATAATTATGTATATGTTTGTATACTGTATTATTAATTTCAAATTCAATTAGCTATGAGCTAACTTATTGAATTCATGAAATTTGATAGTTTTTCCTGATAGGGTCATGTGTTATTATAAACAACAAACATAAAAAGTAATCCGAGCACTATTGCAATAACATCCAGAGGTGACAATACAGAAGGTCAGGTACAAATGCCCAGAACTTGCTGTATTTGTTAAAGAAAATTAAAGAGAGGTTGGAAATAACTTATTTTCCTGTTGAATACCTCCGTGTTTTTCTTTCATGCAGCTATTTGCATGAAAATCTGCCCCTTAGGTCAGAGTTTATTATAGGTTAGAAAAGTTTCCAATAGCCAACCACAAACCAGGAACAGGAATCGCCTAATAAATAGACATACTGAAGCAAACCCCCATCCACTCCATCTGCACAGTGTTTCTGGGCTCTGGGACCGGTCCATTGTGCCATGGACACTCCAGCACAGATGCAGGAGTGTTGCCATGGCGGCGGGGACCCAACTGTGTGGGCTGGTTTCAATAACCAGCAGCTGCTCATTTCAGAAAAAGCAGGATGACGCCCAGTTCTGAATGAGCATTTTTCTCTGCGCTTCGACCTGACCTGAATATTGTTTTCTCATTGAATTTCATTTTATTTATTTATTTTTAGATATCAACTTTCCTTGAACTTTCCCTCTTATTCATGTTGCAGTTGGCAGGTCTACAGAACTTCTCTTTCCTTCTGGAGAAAATGTGTTTTTTCTTTAACAGCTCCCGAGCTTTTCCCAGTGCCTTCCTTACACACACACACACACACACACACACACACACACACACACACACACACCTTTATTACTTCAGTACAGACCCAAAGCAAATCCACTGAATTTATTTACTTCAAGAAGTGTGAAGATCCAGAGAACTAAAACAACAAGAGCAACAGCAACAACAGTAACAAAACACTCAACTCATCTAGCATCTCTCTCATTTCATTTTTTTGTGAAAATTTGGACCTGGATTAGAAAAAATGTTCTATTGTTCACATTATTCTGCCCACAGTTAAAGAATCTGTATTTCATCCTAAAGACTTTCTCAATTCACAGTTGATTTACAACCTGTTATTTTTTTCTTGGCAAAATGCAAAGATTATAAAAATACAAAAACAATACAAAACTCTGCCTGTGAATTAACTTTTTCTGCTATTACTAATATGAATTAAACTAACATGAAAACTACTAATATGCATCCTGACCTCTTAGAGGGATTGCAGGAAAATTGCAAAAATTCCTCTAATACAAGCATCATATTGTGTTTGAGATGCCCCCCTCCAACTCGTAAAAGTGTTTGGAATAATCTGGAAATGAATTTTTTGCTGCTGTTGAACTTTTTTATATAGACTGGAAACACTTTGTTTACAAGTTGTTGCTAAAGATTGTCAGAGAAAAATGTTTGTGGACATGGTATCCAAAAAGCTGACAGAACCCAGAACTCGCTTGGTATTCAAAGGAGAGTGCATCCAACATTATCCTGCGTAGTGTATAATTACTTGCATGTTGGGAGCCAAAAAAGGGAATACAATCCTGTGAGTGTGTGTTTATACTGAAGAGTTGAAGAAGCCAAACAATTCAGCAAGCATTCTTTGTCCTCAGCATCTGGGAATAATTAATTTGCCTGCTCTGGTTTATAGCATGAAGTTGATAAAATTGTCAAAATTTCTTCAATGAAGCCTGTTGCCTTACTGAAGGCTTTTCAGCTCCAGGGTTTTACATTGTGCCTAATTTTAGGAAATTAAAAAAAAATTAATCCTAAAATGCTGTGACAATAAGGAATCTTTTGCTTATGGCTTCTTGATCATTTTCTTTCTGGGCTTATTCCCACTGAGTTCAGAAAGCTGGCATTTGCATCCCTCCTGCTCCTGCCTTCTTTGCAGAGCTGTGCTGCAGCAGCAGAGAGCTCGCAAAAGGAGGCCCTGGAAAATTCGTTAGGGCTTTTACATATTATTTTCAGTAAATGCATATTTGAGTGCTGAAGACTTCCTCTGGAATACAGTGTGTATTTTTGTTCCATTTTGCACGTTTTTATCAGGACACTGAAGATTGTTATTTGAAGATGCTCAATCTATTACTCAGGGAAAGCATTGGGGTGTGTTCTGATGGTTTGTGTTTGGTGCTAACATTCCCTTGATTGTGTACTTTAGAAGGAATAGTATGGATATATGTCTTAGAGAAAGAAAATATATGTTTCTGTGTACACACACATGCACAAGAGCGAGAGATCATCTCTCTCTTTTATCTAACAATTCAGCTTGTGCTAGGGGGCTTATCAATCCCTGGAGATTCCTCTCCAGCTTCTCTCTGAGGCATGCGAGAATGAGAGACAACTGTTGCTCTGACCTTAGTTTGTTTAAATTGGGATTTCAGAATAAGAGAAAGTATCTTATTTGTGTTGGCTGAATGCGCCAAGTGTTTAACGGCACTAAAAGTTTACTATAGCACTTTTGAAAGCTCCTCTTATAACATCCAGCAATTTTCTTTAGAATCCTGGTGTGAAACAAACCGGGAACTTTCCTAAATATAGTCAAGCTTTTAGTTCCCCCTCTTTTTGGTCCCAGGGCTTACCACCACACTTTCACACTGTCCGCAAATCATTTGTTCTCTTATTTCAGACCTTTTTTTTGAACTAAACATATGTTGCTATCTTTCATGGTCAAAAATAATAACTTCTGAAGGGTTTCTGTCAAAATGGGCATTGCACTCCCAAAAGGCACCCAGACTGAGTCCAGCCTGCAGGCTGGCTGTCCCAGGCCAGAGATACTTGGTCAGGAGAATTATTTTGCTCATTTGCCTCTATGCTCCCAGTATCTCTCGCAGTCATGACACCATCCTAGTCCCTCATTGGATTTAAAATCAGGGACTGGACCTTACATCAGTGACTGAGGACTCTCATGCTAAAACTTCAAAAGCCAGGCAAAGTCCAAAGACTGGATTGGTACTGTTGGCTCCCGTATTTCCCAAGACCTGTTTTCTGCTACCAAAGGGAAAAACAAACAGATAAACAGACAAACTTAAAGGTGCCATGAGCACTGGGTCTTTTCTGTATTTTGTTGGTTACTCATAACTTAGAAAACTTCCTTATGCATTTGACTAACAAATACTTTGTCAATGAATGATCAGAAGAATAAGTAGATGTGTGAGATAAATTTTCCTAAAACTGAGTATGTTCATTCATAACAAAAACATCTGATATTTTATCCTTCCTACATTTTTGCCTTATGATATGTTTATTTTCTAAGATGTATAAGATAAACAAATTTTCAGGGAGAAATTTGGAAAAGATGGGATCATAACCTGAAGGTCAGTGCCTAAAACCCTCGTACTGGTTCACAAAGTTCAAATAAAGAAATCACTACCCCAAAGTGTGTTCTTTAGTGCTGTTGCCTTGTTTGTTATGATGTTACCTTTCTCTTCATAAAATTTACCTTGGAAGTATATTAAGAGATTCATTCATATGAACCAAAGTGGAAGAATAACTCAGATTCAGAATCCCCAGCATTGTCGAGCAGCCACCTGAGGTTAGGCCTCATGTGCACATGCAGCGCCACAAAAGTCCCAAAGGGCTTGTGTTATCATTTCCCTTTCATAGATGAGGTGACACATGAGCTGCAGGTGGAGTTGTCTGTATTCTCCCACAGACAGCGTAGATCTAAGTGTCTGAGCAGACTCAGGAGAGGTTAGTGAGAAGACATGGGGTGGAGCCGCACATTTCTGGGCAAGGGGGATTTTTCTGGGGAGAGAATGCACCATAGTAAGTGTAAAGATGAGGAAGAATGAATACCAGTTGGTTTGGAACAGAGTCCAAGCCAACAGAGTTCAATGTGAATGGAAAGTGAGCCCAACAGACTCCAATGTGAATGGAAAGTGAGCAGCAGATAGGAAAGCTGATGGTACCTGGACAAGGTCATCATCTTGCAGGTATTTTGAATGTTCTACAGCATGCTTTTCAGGTTCCTGCTTAGTCTATAACCCGATAGACATAGTTGTCTCTTTGAATTCATTTATTTGACTATTTTTGGCTCCATGTGATGTTGCTTGCGAAGATTCCAGAAGCTAGATGATTGTACTCTTAACTGCTGGGCATATTTTCTAATATGAATGATCCCTTTCATACCTTAGTATACAATCTTATGGTTTTAAGCATAAAGCATCAAAAACCCTGTTGCTGAGTATGCAGTGTATTCTAAATTTTTGATAAAGATCCAGACAGATGAGTTAGTAGAGTTACCATGAAGAGCAGAAGCCTGTCCTATTACAAGTTTCCAGCCCATTAATGCAACCATTCATGAGGTGTAAAAATTGCATGGTGTTCATTTTATTATAAAGTCCTACCTTTTGGGGATAGCCTGTGGATTGAAAGATATGTTTGCTTGTTGTTACCCGAGTCTTCTCGTTTGAAGAGTAAAAAGCTGACAAACTTGACAATATGTATATATGTAAAATACTTAGTTCAACACCATGTGGTCAATATCCAATTAATCACAATCACAGTAGATTCTCATTGCTTGTAGATTTCATATTTGCAAATTCTCTAAAATTTATTTGCAACTCCAAAATCAATATTCTTGGCACTTTTAATATCATTTATAGACATGGCAGAATAACAAAAAATTTGAGTCACCTCACATACACATTTTCAACTGAAGTCAAACAAAGTGATGTTCAGCTGTTACACTGTTTTCTGCATTACATTGTTTCTTGCTTCTTCACCTTGCACATTATGTTATGGAGCTGGATGTTTCTTTTCTTTTCTTTTCTTTTCTTTTCTTTTTTTTTGAGGCTGTAGTCTGGATCCCAATGGACTCAAGCAATCTCCAGCCTCAGCCTTCCAGGTGGCTGGGATTACAGGCGCCTGCCCAAACACTTGGCTGCTTTTTCAAGATGAGGTCTTTCTATGTTGCCTGAAGTAGTCTTGAACCCATGAACTCAAGCAATCCCTGACCTGTTGCCTCCCAGCACTTGGATTATAGATGCATGCCACCACACCGGGCTTGGATATTTCTTTAAACCTCACGAACCTAAATTTCACAGTGTCAAGCTTTCCTTGCAGTTTCTTTACCTTTCTTGTTGTTTATAAACTCAAAATGGTTAGTCTTGCTCTGGATTCGTTTGGATTAAGTTGCTGTTGTGGCTGGTTTGTCTTCTATTCATATAATTCAAACTTTCTTCATATCAGCAGTAAGACTGTTTCAATTTCTTATCTTACATATGTTTACTGAACTAGCATTTTAAATTTTCTTCAGGAATTTTTCCTTTGTATTAACAATTTGACTATTTGGTATGAAATGCCTAGTTTTCAGCCTTTCTGGGCTTTTGATGCGATTTTCTCACTGTTTAATCATTTCTAGTTTATTTCAAGTGAGAGATGTGCAACTCTGCCACTTTAACACTTAGAGGTCATTGTCACTAGTGGGAGGCAAAGTAGAAAAATTACTGGGAGAAGGTGTTTGGAAAAGAAATATTTTCAAGATGAACAATGCTACTTTCAGTGTCAGCCTGGTACTGTATTTTTTAAATCTTGATGCATTTCTGAATTGCCATGATTTTCCATCTTTTTGGTCATTCTGCTTCCCTAAGCCTGTTTCCTCTACCTATGAATGAATTTTCTGGAACTTTGGAAATCTCCTTCCTGATATCAGCAAAGACCATACCATAACAGAGCTCACCACCTCCTTTAGATTTTACTTGCAAAGCTCTTGCTTCAGGTCTATACTTCCATGCATGACAGTTCCTTCAAACCCCATCCTATGTCCTTCACATAGGCCATTTCCTAATCTGTATCACTAGTCTTCCTGCCATCTCAGAGAGTTATGGTCCTGGCTTACCTCAGGCTTGGACCTGGTCATGCTCTCAGGAACTCAAAAAGTCAATAAAAGCAGTGGTATTGCATGTTTCTTCTCAGGAAATATTTACAACTGATAAAGAACGAAATTTCTCCTATTCATCGAGTGTGAGATGGATGACTCTATGTAGAAATCATTCTGGAAGCACTGAGACAATAAAGGAAGATAAAACTGCACTCAGAATCTATGACTGATGTTATAAGGGACCAAACCTGGGAAGAAAGATTATCAAGAAACAGGGACTTTAGGAAATAGGTCAGACCTGCTATCCTTATTCCCACTGTGTTAGAACAACACTAAAAATGCAAGATCAAGGCTGTGGAAGGACACAATAGATACAGTGCCATTTGTGGGAATCAAGATTTGAGTCTAGGAAAGTGGAACAATGTCGTGAATTTAGGAACACCAAGAGTCAGGAGCAGGTTGTAGAGTGACATTGCTCCAGGATTTCTGGTCAAGAGCTAAGATGGAGAGACTTCTTTCACTGCTCCACATCCCCTCACCGCTCACTTCCAGTCTGGGAAGCAAAAGCAGCAGGCAAGGATCCTGCTGGGCAGGGCAGGCCTTCTCTAGTACAACTTAAACTTAGAGACCTGGCATAGGAGAATCAGGTAGAGCAAGGCTGCCCCAAAGGACCTGAAGGGCATCCTAACCTGACAAAATTCCTCATACCTTTGAATCTCTCTTTGACCCTAACAATAGCTTCTTAAAAGCCTCCATTGTAACCTAATGAGCACGATTAGATTGGAGCAATATAGTCAGTGTGTTTGGGAGAGGTAGCTTGCCCATGACTGGATGCTCACTGGATATAGATAAGATACAGTGAGAACAAGAGCTCAAGTGCGTTCCCTTGATAACTGCCAACACTGAATTGTGTTACTTGTTCTAAAAGAGGAACGTGGCTACAAATCATACCTGGGGTACTCAAGTTCATGTTATTTCTTTTCTTTTCTTTCTTTCTTTTTTTTAGAGACTTGGTCTCACTATGTTGCCCCGGGTAGTCCTGATCCAGCGCACTCAAGTGATCCCCAGCCTCAGCCTCCTAGGTAGCTGAGATTACAGGCATGCATCACCACACCTGGCTATTTTTTGAGACTAGGTTATCACTATGTTGCCCAAGGTAGTCTCTAACCTGCAGACTCAAGTGATTCCTAGCCTAAGCTTCCCAAAGCTGGGATTAAAAGCACACTCCGCCAGGCAGAGCCACATTATTTCTTAATGCATTTAAAAAGGGGTAACATATATGAAGACATCTTGTATATGGTAACAATTTATACAAGATAGTGAAACTATTTAAAAAGTAGTCATAAAAATGGATGAGTAGATGAAGAGTTGTTATAAATATTTTGTATCCATTGATTTTATTCAATCCTTCCCACAACAATAAGAGAAATGTGACATTATTATTATTTTTATTATTATTATTACTATTTTATAAATGGGGAAATCAAACTCACATAATCTAACCCAGGCCCACAGCTAACTACTAAGAAGCTGAGCTTGGGGTCAAATTTCCATCTGTCTCCATCTTGAGTCCAAAGACTGAAAACACTGTGTGACTTGTTTCCATTGCTAGGCTGAGTTGTTTCTTCATACATTGTCTGCAGAGGTTTGTCCTGCATCACCAGCTCTGACGTCCCCTGTTTCAGCCAAAGAGTTACCTCTGAGGGATCTTGAGGAGTAGGGCTCCCTACCAAGTATAACCCCTACCACCAACCACCAAGCTGTCCTTGCAAGTGCAGGACCCTATCTGATAATCCTCACATTCCTGCTAAATGCCCCAAGCAGGACACATTCCTAACTCAGTGGAGGGAAGAATTTCTAACATTCTCCAGTCTCTGTCCTAGCAGGAACATCTAATCTCCAGGGGGATGGAGGAATAAAGCCCTAATTTGTCTAATGTTTAGAAGTTATCTGAATGAAATCCCATTCCTGAGTCTTGCGAAGGGGTGAAAAAAAGGAGAAGTATGGGTAATTCAGGACCACTGAGGTGTGTACTTCTTATACCGTGTTTCAGTATTGTGGAATCAGAGGCTCACAGTTTTTTCTTAGTAGTCCCTAAGGTCTGTGAGATCCTTGCATTTGACCTTCATGCCTGACAGTCTGTATTGCTGCATCCTGTATATCAGTTGTAGTTTGTAAATAAAATAATCCACACTTTTGCATGAACATTACTAACTCACTGCAACAATAGCACTTTTTTTTTTTTTTTTTAGACTAGGTCTCACTATTTTTGCCTGTGGAAAACCGCAGGGTCACGTTGCCCAGGGTACCACAGACTCAAGCAATCCCCAGCCTCAGCTTCCCAGGTAGCTGGAATTACAGGTGTGTGCCACCACACCCAGCTGTTTTTGAAACTAGGTCTCGCTACGTTGCCCTGAGTGGGACTCAAACCACGATCCCCAGTCCCCACCGTGGTTTCCTAGGCTGCTGTTTACAGACACGCGCCACCATGCCCAGCTATATTTTTTTGGAAATAGGTCTTGCTACGTGCCCCAGATGGGACTCAAACTGCGATCCCTGGCCCCAGTCGTGGCTTCCTAAGCTGCCACTTACAGGCATGTGCCACCATGCCCGGCCCAATAGCACATCTTAAAGTGAATTTATACATTACCATGTTTCTCCATGTACATTATCTCTTGACTGACCCAAAAAAGCTCTAAGGTTGGTCTATTATTTCTATTCTGTAGAGAAGAAATATGAATGGAGGAGGAGCATAATTTGCCAGCTGTTAAGCAGCTGGCAAGGCAGAGGTGGCCTGGGACCAAGTCTTCTGACTTCCCTCTTTTTTTACTCAAGGTCTCCCATTATGGCATCACAGATGCTGCAAAGTGGTAACTGGGAAACTGTCTAGTTTGTGGGTAACATCTGATTCTCCTTCCTGGAGAGAGACTCTAGTGAGAGATTGGGAGCTTTAAGGGTCCAGACAGGGCTAACACTAGGGAGCTGACTAGGGCACAAGGCCAGGATGTCCATGAGCAGGAAAGCGTGAAACAGGAAAAGTGATCTCGCCTCTTGAGGAACTGGATCCAAAAGTCATGCCACCCACCAAACCAGTGATTCTCAAGGTATGAACCACAGCCAACTGGTAGGGCCACAAGTAGACTCTGATATATATTTCACAAGTGATCCCAAGGCACCAGTCTCTCTTTGGTACACAGTAGCAAATGGCCCTTGATGCCCTGGGGTTTTAGTGTGTGTGTGTGTGTGTGTGTGTGTGTGTGTGTGTGTGTGTGTGTAAATTCTATTTACTAATAACTGCTGAGTTATTAAAAGTCAGTAGCACTTGGAAAATAACTATTTTGCACATAACTAAATATCCTTAACAGTATTCCTGCCAGGCTATACTCAACTGTATTAGCAAAGTTCTATGAATATGCACAGGCAGATTATTGAAATGCCCTCAATTTTCAGGAAGATTGCTTTGTTTATTATTATCAGTGGTGTAGTAAATTAGTTGTTCTCTTTAATGATCACTTTTCCTGCTTTTTAGTTGTAAATTACCCATCATTGACTACTCTTGTAATCTATTTGTTTGAGGTGCATTGTCTGATTATCCTGCAGTGTGGTAGTGAAGGTCAACACAATTTATATTCAGTAAGTTTTCTATAACGAAATGTTGAGACAAATATGAAGTGTGTGCACTTAAGAACCATCCATACCAATATTGTTAAAGCAGATATTCACATAATCTGCACAAAATGTGTTTGCTCAAAAAGTGTTTATTGCAATCAGTAAATTCTTCAAAAACCAGGAAGGGTTGCACTATGTGACTCTTAGAGCTTTTTGCCCCAGTTAGAGAGGGACTTACTAAAAACCAAGAACTGGGAATTTTCCTGGGTAAAGAGGGAGAACTTGGGTTCATTATAGTGAATGGAACTACAGAGACCGGAAGAGAGAGAACATTTGAAGGAAGCCTGGGTGGCAGAAACTGGAGAAAATTCTGGTGCTGAAGAAATGATACCTACAGTGTCCTGTCAGATGTCTGTGACCTCAGGCACAGGCTATGAAGAAGTGGTTAAGAGCAAGCATGTCCCCAGGTACCTCATGGGGTAGTCTGGTTTCTGCACTCTGCAAGGGTGTACCGCCAAGGCACATGAGGGCTGAAATCTAGCCCTGACATGGCTGTAAACCCTAGTCCCAGGGAAGAGAAACCTTTCTGTAATTTATCTGCCTCTACAGAATGCTGTTTAGAGAATAATTTAAAAGGTCCATATGTGCAAATTATGGCCTTTGAAATAGTCTAAGATGTCTTGCATTATTGCTTTTTCATAGATGTATCTGAGGGTTGCCACCCTTACTTCCAACCAGAGAAGAGGGGTAATAAAATAAAGATACTGACAAGGCACTGAAATCATCTTGAAACCTAGAGAAGAGTTCAATAATGTATTTATACTTTTGGCAAAGCCAGAACATGGCAAGAAAAGAGCCTATGTACAAAATAAGGTCTTTCTTTTGTTTCCTGAAATACCAATAGGGAAAAATGTTCTAATACTACAAAAAAGAAGGAAAAACTTGAACCCATGGTGAGATCCTCTTACCCTGAGAGTATTTGGGTTTGAATTCAGGCAGGCGGAAATCATCTGATGATTATTAAGAATTGAAAACTCCTTAAATTAAGCAGGTCAAAGCAGTTACCCTCTTCAAAAATATGTATTTTTCTGAACACTTAATTCTATTTTTACAGAATTAATCATTACATGTGTCTCATTTCAAAAAGTATAATTATCTTCAAGTAAACCTGAGTGAATAGTAGCATTAAAGATACAGATGTAAAATAATACTTAGCTTGAATCCTAAAAGCTATTTATGGTATCTTGCCTAGTTACTAGCTATTGAGATAGAGGAGTTGACATTGTGCTATTTCACAAACACATTTTGCTCACTGAGTTGCCATATTCTTTACAGAATTCACATTTCAAGAATGGCAGTGGTAGTGTCAGTGGTTACCTCTATTTGATTCATTTGATATGAATAAAGCCCTGTATTAATGTGTCTCTGATCCTACAGGGATATGTGGTTGGGAAATTCCTATGTGGAGAGAAAACTCCCGTGTTCAAAAATTGTCAAAATGTACCAAATCCATTATTTTTCTTTTCTAGGGACTTGTCAACTCAAAAATGCCCAAACCATTGCATTGCTTTTTTAAGAAGAAAAAGAAAAATATAGCCAAAAAAAAATGGTTCCCTTCCCATAGTCAGTGGAATTTAAATACCCAAGGGTTATGGCCAGGTCCATAATGCTCCCTGAAGTTATAGCAGACCTACAGCAACTATTGTTTTTTTCAGTTCTTAATGTGGGTATAAGTACCTAAATACAGAAACCTTGAGGGAAAAGCCATAATGGCAGATGAATGCAGTTTTTTCAAGATCCAGATGAAGGAAGAAGGGGGAAATATAGTAACAACAATATTTTCTATCATCTCTTTTTCTCTGTTTTTTCCCCCAAGACAGAGTAGGGTATGTTGTTTCATTTCCTTTTGTTTCCTAGCCTGGGGTTAGTATTAGTCAGTAATAAAAAGAGTAGCTAGCACTTTAGAGTTCAGCTTCCCTCATACACATTAACTTACCTGAGTTCTGTAATAGCCATTATTACTAGACTTGTCCTTTTTTTAATTAATAATTTATTTATATATAAATTTCACATCTCTGTGATCTCTGGGGTTCACCCCCCCTCCCTGAACGTTCCCACCCTGTCCCACCCCCCCCAACCCCCAGTACTAGACTTGTCTTAATAGAGTCAACACAGAGCTTAGACGAGACAGACTGACTCATCTAAGGCAGCTCTTCTAGTGAGGTACAGCCTGGACTCCAAACCTCAACTCCTCACCCCAAATCTATTGTATTTTATCAGCATCATCTAAACCCTTTTTGAGTTTACCTCCAACAACAATTCAAGCTGGTTTAATCGATCCCCAAATAATGGAAAATTTCCTTATCTATACCATCAGTATCACATCTATCAGTTAATTCAGAAAACACTTGGCTGCTATTTTTATAACCATTAAATATGAAAAGCTTCACAATACCATAACCTCCCCCAGAGAGCCAAGGTGACATTAACCTAATAGCAGGACTGAAGGTTTTTCCATCTCCTCTGCAAATTTTACACTTACAGATACTACAGTTAATAAATTTTAGACCTTTGTCATTCTTTTAATAATCCATTTAATTAGTCTAACAGTCACATTTTTCCTTTGGATAATTATTTCCCATCTATTATGTGGATTCCTCTGCCTCTCCACAATCACCTTTTTTAATATTCCAGTTTCTTGTCCTAAGTCCTAGTAGGCAGCTTAGCTCTGGAAAACCTCTTGCTCCTCTAAGTATTGAAAATATTTAAAAATAATTTTTAAATACATTTCTCAACAGTAATGAAAACACTTCAGGTAAGAATCTTAGTATGAAGTTCTGTTGACAAAACCATCTTAAGAAACAGAATTAGGGACTCGTACATAAAAGATTTTGGATGATTGAATTATACAACCGCTTACTTTCAAGGTTAAGTCTGAAACCATTACCAACAAAGTGCCATGCCAAATGTCTAGAAGTTTGAGACTAACCCCACAACTAAGCTGAGTGCTAGGCTAGAGTTTAATCTCACAGACCCAAGAAACAAATGGAGAAACATGCTTCATCTGAGCATTTCTTCGGACTACACTGAACATACAAATATGCCATCTCCCACACCCACTCCTACCTTCTCCCCCAGCTACCCTCTTCCTCTGCCCCATCCAAATTCTGGTAAAATAATTTTTATCAGAACATTTCCTTTTTCTCAAATGTTGAGGAATTTGTGCTTATTTTTAAAAAAATTATATATCAACTGAAAGCCACGAATCTTAAATTTAAGCATCTTTCAACCTTGTTGTGATTTCCTCTTTATTAACTTTTTGCACTGGGTTATGGAGAAATCACCACATGGAAAAGTAGAGTTCAGATCCTAGCTAAAGACTTGTTTTTACATAGAAAGAAAACAAACAAACAAACAAACAAACCACCGCCCCCCCCCCCCAAATAAATAAAAACCTGCCTTTCACAGTGAGCTGCCCACCAGATTCAAGGCTTCATTCTGCTTCAACCGCATTCCTCATATTATGCCATGTTCCCTTTTTTCTTGTTATTGATTCTGAGATGAGTGCACTCAAGGCAAAGGGAAAGGGAGAAGAGGGTGGACACAGGTAAGCGTCAGTTTCTACACAGAGAGGCCAATGGATTAAGTGTCTCGTTTTTCTTTCTCATCATTACTCACCTTTAGTTGTGACTTAAAACTAACCTTGCCCTTTCTTGCAACATTTGGCAAGTTGAATTTTTAATTCCCATAAGCAGACTTGGCAGGGGCCACAGGGAGGAGAAAGGAGGCTAGACTTAAAAATTACTTCTGATTCCAACATTGTCATTATGTTTGCTGTTAAATAAGAACTGTTTTTGCATATAACAGAGAGGAAGTGAAGCCCTGGAGTTTAATGAGAAGTCACAGGACTCTTAGTAGGCAAAAGATCTGGATTCTTCCAGGTACAGGACACTGGAAAGAAGCTGATAGGTGGGACAGCCTGAACCTGCACACTTCGAGAATTCATGGACTAGTGTTTTCTAGTGGGAATGTGGGGTTATTTGGTGGCAAAGGACAGTGAATATAAAGTAAAGAAGCCACTAGGCCAAAAGTCAAGAGCTACAGGACTTCAGGACCTTTCTCCACCACTAACGAATTACAACCTGACTTTGGGAGGCACAGTGCCTTATTTGTACACTCAGGAGAATGACACTTTGCTTTGTTTTTTCCCTAGGAGGTAGTCAATATCAAATAAGAAAATGTATATGAAAATACAAAGTATTAAAAACCTAAATCTCTATAAGATAGCATAACTGAAATGAGGCAGTGTTTTCAAGTAACTACTAAGGTAACTTCTAATAGCAAATTCTACGTAGTCTGTCTTCATTTGAAGTCTGCCAGATTTATTTGCAGAAAATCTGTATTTCCCAGAAAAGTTGACAGGTCACTTGTGGCCAAATCTATTGTGCTCTAAGAGAGAAAAACTACTGTGGAGAACAACATACAGTAATTCTACGTAGTAGAAATACATAAAAATAATTAAACTATATAAGTTAGTGAAAAAAAAATTTTGCCTCATAGTTTGGGGTCTGAAAGGAAATATCTAACCTCTGAAAGAATACTACTAGGGTATCTGGCTGTATCATATAAGAAGGGGAATAACAGGCCAGGAAATTAATATCAAAGAGAATTTTGGTTAGGATAAGGAAAGGTAGAGCACCTAGGCATTTTTTTTTCCTGAGGAAGAGATGTGATGGGAAGAATACAATTTCTGTCATAAAATATTGAAGGGCCATTACACAAGAAATGGTTGGTTTCCAGAGGCAGATCACAAGGCACAAGATGAAGTTGTACTGAATGATCTCTAAGTTCCCTTCAATAAAATCCTGGTGTTCCGAAGTTACAGGGAGCGATATCAAGGCTCAGCACAGGAGAATACTTTTCATAAATAAGAGTTTTCTTTCAGTGGCAGAGATACTCAATCCCGGAAATAGTCTGACATTCAAGAGCTTGGATTTAGGAAGTAAATGGAGAATTTACCTACATTTTGAGAGTAGTCAAACTTGATGCCACAAGCCTTCCCCAATTGTAAGATATTTTGATATTTTTAGTAGGCTGTGTCATAAAAAGTGCAAAATAGGGGATCTGTGTGTCCTTCACTGTCAGAGTAGATAATGTCTAGGTGGAGATTGTTGTCATTTTCTTCTGCTTTGTTTGAAAATTGCTAAGAAACAACTTCTCCAGTGCCTCTGGATTAGTAGTCTTTTCCCACCTTATTTGGGGTTTTTTGTTGTTCATTGTAAACACCTGAAAACATTGTTTTAATAGGAGCTACAGAACCAGTCACATACTTGCTTTCACCAAGAAAATCCTATACTCAGCTTGGAAGAAGGATGTCATTTGGAGTCTGTTTCGCAGATAGTATGTGATAAACTGATTGACAAAGTCTAGAAATAAAATCAAGATCATTCTGAAGCATTCAGAAATCTGACAGATGGTAGCAGCACAGTATCAAGCTTTTAACTAGGTCATAGGCTTTGAATGAATTAGTAATTTTCTTGACCTTCTAGCTCTGCTGTATAAGCCTATGAGAAAACATTACTGAATTTGGGGGACTACTTCATCATCAACTAAACTATAAACCCCCTTTGTGAAAGAATAAGGTTAGCAACAGCAAATTCACTGAGTATTCCATTAAAACTGAAGTGCAGCTCATTCCAACACAGCTATGAAACAACTAAATATGTAAATCAAATGCACGAGAATGAAAAAAACTGTTGTCTACTAAGCAAGAAATAGAAGACAAAAGAAAGTCCAAAGGAAACAATGGCTATATTAGAATGCTTTCAGATGCAAATTCCAGAAAACCCATCTCAAAATGACCCACACAAATGGAACTTGTTGGCTTAGGTAACTGAAAACTTCAGCTTGGCTGACTCCCAAGTTGGCTTGACTGCCATGGATGAGGTAGATGTCAAGATACCCTTTCCACTTGATCTCTATGTCTCTCATCTTGGCTCATTCTCAGGTAATTCCCTTTTCCTGGTGTCTACCAGAAACTCCAGGCCTACAATCTCCCAGGTCCAAGTCAAATGGAGATAGTACTCTATCCAGCAATCTCAGCATAAGATCCCACATTGAGTTTTATTGACTTGACTTGAGTCATTTGCCCTAGTTTTCACTAATGGTAGAGGCCTAGAGAGGATAATTAAGGTTAACACAAGAACAGCAATAAACCACAAGAATAGAAAGTCAGGAAACTAGAGTAGGAGGAATGAATGTCAGGCAGGCAAAAATGATAGATTAGCCACTATTCTAGAATAGCTTCAAGAAAGATGGCACCATTATGCTTGCTTTGCTAACTATAACATGCAATACATCCAGGTAGCTGAAGGTCCACAGTTTGCTACTTTGTGAACAGAAATTTCAGTACCATTCTGGATGAGGCCTTTTAAGCTCAACACCAAGCAGTTCTGGGGTCTGTATGACCTTTAGTTGACAAGTAGAATTTGGGCACACTTGGCATAAGAAGCTCCCATGTTCTCAGAGTGTTCTTATTAGGTGAACATGCACATGCATTGAAACTTACTATCTAGTAGGGACTATTAAAAACAAAGAACAACTCTGTAAGGGTATGTGAGTGTGCTTAGGTGTCAAATACAAATGCTGGTGAATCACTGATAGAGAAAGACTCAGAAGAGAGTGTGACAGTCAAGTGATGGTCCTGAAAATGCATCTTCCATGTAGCAATGGGGGAGAGAATAGAAGAGACAATAATTTCAAGACTGAGATAGACTCTGCTTTAGGTGAGAGTGGTATTATTCTTTGAAAAGGAGGAAGGCTAATAGAACTTTGCTTCTGCTCCATTTTGGAGGTAGATGGATAGTTCTGAGCAAAATAAAGCTTTTCAGCAAGTTAGAAAATGGGCTCTCAGCCAAAGAAGGGGAAGGACTGGTATTCTATGAGGGCCTTTGAGCTCTGGTTTTAAGCACACAGAGAAGGTCCTTGCATATGTGTTCCTTGGGGGCAGTCTCTTTCGCCCACAATGACCAAACTTTAGTCATTATCAGGTCTGGATATTCCTTTTTTTTTAATATATATTTATAAGTGCCACAAAAAGTATTAAAAGTCATCACTAACCTAAAAGGAAAATCACATTCTTCCAGCCTCCTTTTCCATGAAGTTCACTAGTAAAAGGAGAAAGAAGGAAAAGTGGAGGGATGGGAGAAAAGGAGGGATGACATGGTGGGCAAGGAAGAAAGGAGGAGGGAGGCAGGGAAGGAGAATGAATTGGTTGTCATAACAAAGTACCATAAACTAAGCAACTGAAACAATGCAAATGTTTCTGAGAGTTATGAAGACCAGAAGTCCAAGATGTGGTGTAGACAGTGTTAATTGTTGGCTTCATCTGAGCACTGGGAGGAAGACTGCCTTTTGCGCCTCTCCTTGAGCATCTGGTGATTGCTAGCATCTCTGAAATGCCTTGACTTGTAGATGTATCACCCTGGTCTGTGCCTTCTTCTTCGTATGGTGTTCTCGCTTGTGGGTATGTGTCTAAATTTCCCTCCTCTTATAGGCACACCAGTCATATTATATGACCCCACCCCTACAACACCCCCATGATCTTATCTTAGCTACCTCTACAATGACCTTAACTCTGAATAAGGTCACATTCTGAGGTACTGACTGTAAAGACTTTAACATAAGAATTGGTAGGGGGGACACAATTCAACTTCATAGTGCTAATCTGATTGTATGTGTTGCTCCAGCATTTGATGAGATCGGGCACGTTCAGGGTGGTATGGCTGTAGACTGCTCCAGCATTTGAAATCTAGCACTAAATATATGCTTAATACTGTGCTGGGGGTGTTAGTATAGGTTTTAGAATTCCCTCTTACTCATCACTGAGATCATCATGATATCAGAAAAATAGAAGACAGGGTTCTTCTAGCTTGAAAGATTTAGATATCTTTTGAAACAAAAGTTGGAGGAAAATCAATTTTTTATTTTGTATAAAAGAACTGGTTACTTGTTCTTCCAATGGGAAAAGGGGAGCCCTTTGTTACTTTATTCTAAATAGACACAGGAAGATACAGTGCTTCTCACTCCCCTTCTTTGAAAGAGCTCCATGAGATGGGAGTTGGTTAGTTCCTAATTTGACTTTTGAGAGCAGCGTCTGTTGCTGATACAAACCAAGCGATCACATGACACTGCAAATGCCCACTTGCCCAGTGTGAGTGAAGCTTTGTACTGAACAAAAAGAAGACAGCCCTGCATTTGACTACAGTGAAGTCTTTTGTGGGACAGACAGGAATAACATGTATGATTGCAACCCATAAATAATACACCTCATGTCATCTGCATTTTGCCTACTCTTTAGGACAGAAGGTGCTATTTCTAGGCAAGTCAGTGTTAATCCTGAACTCCTAACTCCAAGGCCAACTCTTACAGGGAGTGACATTTCCCTTTACCTCTTCTCTCCCTGTATTTTCAGTGCAGTCAAGCATAACTAAGTGGGCAATTTCTACCCTGATCACTGAAGCTCTAAAGATAGGGCACTGAACCCACTAAATGATGAATACATGCCATATGGAGCTAACGGCAAGTTCGGATGTAAATTATCTCTGTATTGCTCTCTGCATTGCAGATAAAAAGTCCCTTGTGTCATCTCTTTGTACTAAGCTGAGTGTATCTGCAAACAGCTAAAATCACTGAGAAAAGTGGAACACTTTTTCATCTCAAACGGTCTGGGTATTGCTTGCACTAATGATTCATTGAATGTTTTAAAAATATTATTTGATGTGCACAATTTATTTCATTCAAAAGCATGTAATTTAAGCAAACATCTATATCCTTGGGCCAGCTGTGTTAATCATGCAGTGCAGTGTAGTGCACTGGAGTTGGCGTTGGAGTGAGTTGGAGCCCAAAGACCCTGTTTGGGTCTGACAATAACTGACAATAACATTTGCAACATTAGCAACTGTTCTGGGCACTTGATGTAAGCTCTGCCATTTACTCTTCACAGTCATTCTAGAAGACAGGTCCTGTTATTCCCATTTTATATATGAGAAGAACATTCAAATACTTCCCGGAACAGCTAGGTCCACACCATCAACCACAAAGATCATAAGTACCCCATGTAACCTCTTATCTTCTGGATGTTTTGATCTGAATGAAGCAGATAGAAATCATCCTTTCTAGGTCTCTTTTTAAAGGGGGGCCTTCAGTAAATATTCTCTAAGATTCTTTCCATTTCTGAGTACTTTCTATGATCATACCCTCTTCAACTTTCAAAATGTCAGTTAAGTCTTGTTTAACTACTGACTTCTTCAAACTCTTAAGATAGTCTTCTTAGAGGACAGGGGCAGAACATCTATTGTTCAGAGATTGGAAACAACATAGTTCAGAGCAGTTTTGCCTTGCATCTCCTTCTTGCTCTGTACATGCCGTCTTAGGCACATGTGAAAAAGACATAGGAAATCACAGCTGTCATGTTCTCATAGGTCTTGAAGTTCTCAGGTTGTGTATGCCCAGACTGTGCTCTATGGGTTTGCCCTCTAAGTGGCTGTAATATATGCCACTTAGGAGTTCCAACTAGCCAATTATTATTTTCCTAAGTTTTTTGGGAATTCCTACCTGTATTCAATAAAAAGAAAATTGGTGATATGACATAATTTTGCATTGAATTACCCCATTCAAAAAATAGATTGATATGCCCATGTAAATATAAGAAACCAGGTATCTTCTATGAAACTGCAAAGGTTCTAATACAAAAAAAAGATGTTCCTTTAAGGATACTCTTATTGTGCTACAGAATTTGCCCAGGCCAGTTTTGGAAAGCTTAGAAGACAAGAATTAGTGTGTCCTTTTAAATTTTGAGTTGAAGGAATTTAAGGAAAAATAGGATAGCAAAGTTGAACCAGTCCCGCACTAGTCACTGCCAAAGATTTCAAATTAAATTAACTAAGTGGTTTTTTTTGTTTGTTTACCATTGTTAATAAGTACACAGAATATTAGAGTGCCTACTTTTGAAAGGAGAGAGGAAATTTCATAGAAAAGTAGGCACTGGGAAAGAATTTTTTGCTTTCTTTTCTTCTGGAACTTAAATAATTATGAGGTGATTATTTTCTGTGGCAGACTTTTAAAAATGATTTATCTCTTTCAGGTCCTGACTTTTAGCTTGAGAGGAATTATTGAAGAAAGCAATTTGTTTTTGGATAATGTACATATTGACTATTTCAGATAGCATGAGGGATCAACACCAACCCCACCCTTAGGGGCAGCAATTAACCAACAAAGTCCTGCTACATTCTCTCCTCAGAAGGGACAGAAGGGAAG